>JAKSZT010054117.1:0-38679 GCA_026826555.1 Tolypeutes matacus
GTGTAAAGTATAAATTATAATCCACACTTAATGACAATGCTCCAATGTGTGTTCATTTATGACATATGTACCACATTAATAAAGAATGTTGTTAATTTGGGAAAGTGTGGGAGGGGTAGGGAGTGGGGCATATGGGAATCTCCTGTATTTTCAAGTAACACATGTAATCTAAACTATTATTTTTAATTAAAAATTATTAAAAAAATGAACATTCTGCTTCTGGTGTGTTTTTTTATCATGTTTGGGTTTTTTTCTCCTTAAGAAAGACAAGTATGGGTCATACTTCTCATGAGCCCTGTTTAACTGGTGATTTTAACCTCAGGAGAACCAGGTTTCCTGCAACTATTGCTGATTATGGATTCCTTGCATAAACTCTTGAGATTAATTATATTTATAGTGGTATTTCTTAGCAAATATTTAGCAAAATATTTTGATTAAACTTAATAAAAAAGAAGTATTAATATTGTTTTCCAATACACAGGAGATTCAAGAAGTTTCAATAAATTATCTATTTTATGTTAGATTATAAATATAATTATTTACAAATAGTAAATACATACAATCATGCTACCTCTAACAAAATATATTTTTCTTAAGTGTTTGGACTAAAATTATGACATGAAGAAAAGTCCTATACAGATTAAAATTAACTTAAATAACTAAAAACAATAATAGACCAGCAGGTAGTAAATTAAGAACAATAGTTACATCAATATTTGATTTAAAAGGGAAAACAAGTAAAACAAACAAGCAAAAATAATTAGTGGCACAAAGTGGGACTCATCCACCAAAATGTCTTAAAAAGATTCTTACACTTAAAATGTGACCAATAAATTTTGATACCCTTCAGAATGTAAATTATTACCCCTTGGAGGATGTTCTTAGGAAATCAGCCAATTTATCATTTTTCTTGAAATTTCTATTAATTTGTATTAATGGCTGGTAATATGGAAAGAAGGAAAATGCAGTAGAGGCTAATAAACTTCAAGGAAATATTGGAAAGACAGATCAAAAATAGAAGTCTCTATGTACCCATACAGGATATCAACATAATTATACAATCAGCAGGGAAATTTCATGTGTAGAGATAAGAAGTGAAATCTATGGTAGCAGAAATCCACCTGAAACAATAGAACATATTTGGCATAACCAGAAGTGGGAACCTTGAGCAATGGTTCACAGAGATCCAGCAGATCTTTACCTACCAGCATTATCACTCCAAGTTCTCAGTCTCTATTAGTGTATATTTGGACAGAAAGCTACATTCTAAACTTTATCTCAGCTTGATATAGGCTTCAAACTCTCCCCATGACAAAGAAAGTTCACAGTATATCAAATAACATAGAAGAATTGAGCAGGTTTTCCCTTGAAATGCAGAAGAGGAAATGTGACAGTTTGACAGCCAATAAATCCAGAGTATTTTTATTTTTATGGAAACAGAACCCTCAAAATTATGGCCAGTAAAATACATGAGAAAGGATACTGTCTGAAATTAGGAACTACTGATGAACAGAATTTAAAATATAAATATAAAAGCCATCTGTTCTATGTTTGGGGATTTCAGGGACACTTTACAAACTTAAAAATTATTGAAGATGCTAAAGAAATTATATTTATGTTCTTTATTATAGATATTGAAAATAACTATATTAGAAAATCAAATACATGCTTAACATATATTTAATTTATTAAAAATTAGTAATTTTTACCATATTCATACAACATATTTTATGATAAATATGTTATTTAAAAATTGAATGTGTGAGAAGTGAGGCTTCCCTTTACATTTTTGAAAATTTTTTTAATGTCTGGATTAATAGAACACAGGTGAATTCTCATACTTGCTTCTCCATTCATTATATTACAGTATGTTTTTATGGTTGAAGAAAGTAAAGAAAATATGCCTCACACAGATATATTATTATAAGAGGTAAGGTTTACATAAATAGCACTTTAAGAGAATCATCTTTATTCTTCTGTGATTCTACACCAAAATTCAACAAATGGTAATTTCTTAAAGGAGACTTACAATATGTAACCTGCAGGCATATTAGTTAATTTTTCATGCCTTGTTAGATTTAAATTAATTGATCTCTTTAGGAATTTGAGTGACTTTTAATCAACCCAAGGCATGATTTTATAACATCATGAAGTTTCCTTTGAAAACTATTGGTTCACAGAGTGATGCAGATCTTCCAAATATATTTCAATACATAATATCAAAATAATTCACATTTATTTATATCAACAACTGCATCACAATGTCTTTAAGATTTGGGATGCTTTCATGCTTACATGGAGGTTACAAGTTATCTAAAATTCTAAACTAATTTCAAACTCAAATTTATTAGCAATTAAATTTGTTTGTTGTTTTGTTGCACCCATTTTCTAGAGAATGCTTGCCAAACACCACAATATATTGTATTGTAGTCTGCCTTTTACTAATAACCCATGTTTCATTTGTAATGGCATTTTTTCCAGTCTCTTGTATTCCTGATAATACTAGGTATGGGTTAATCAATTTGGTTGATCATTTCAAGGAAAACCTTTTGCTTTTTTCACATTTCCCTTAACTTTTTCCATTTTATATAACATTGATTTCTACATTTTACTTTTTAAAAAAGTATTTACTTCCTTCTACTTAATAAATGTTCCCTTTGCTCTTCTTTTCTTGTACATATGAAAGAGAAATATAGGCAACTTTCTATAGACCTGTTTCCTTTTCCACAGTAAGCACTAAAATATATAAACTATTCTTTAAATACTGTTTTATTTTCTATTCCATCTATTTTGATATTTTTTATTTTACTCTCATTTAATTAATTATATATGTTTAATTTTCCTTTGGATTTATTTTTGACTCAGATTGGGTAAATATATGATACCCAATTTCAACATATTTGGTTTCTTGTATCTAAATTTATTCTATTTTGGTCACAAAACATTAAGTAAAAATGAAGTCTTTTTAAATTCATGGAGGCTTGTTTAATGGCTCAATGTGTTCCTTTTGTTGGTACACTCTCAAGAGAAATGATAAGGAAATAACAAATATATGCTACTATAAATCTTCTCTATTTCTAAAATTAACAAGTCTGGTAGCACCAAATGACGGAGATGTTATGACAAAAATCTAACTTTTCATGCACTTTGGTGATATTCAAGATGCTATAAACTTCACAAAAAAATGAACAGTATCTTTTAGAACTAATATGAACCAACAAGATGAGTCAATTATGTATTCAAGAGAAATTAATGTATAGATCCAAAAGAGACCTGTATGAGTATGTACTTAGCTTCTTGGTTAATATTAACTAAAAAATGGAATAATACCAGTGTCTGTCAAAATTATTTTTAAATTAATAAGCAAATGATATGCCCAACAATATAATATACTTCAAAAACATTATTTGCAGTTTTTAAATAAAAACTTTCCTCAAAACAGTGAATCTTGCATTAAACCATGTAAATAAAGTTCTAGAGCATAAAATATTAACCAATGATAAAATAAATAAAGAACCACCTAGTAGTTGCCTCTATACAATGGAGAAAATTTTTAGAGTTAACTGAGAAGTAGAGATGGAATTCATTGGAATGATTGTAATATGTTCTCTTTAAGTTGAAGTGGTAGTTTAGTCTAAAGGTATATTTCCCAAATTTATTTGAATCATAAGATTTTGATATGCATACATTTAGCTATAAAGTCTACCTAAAAATAAAAAAAATACAAAGACTGATACTCAAATAATTAACTGGCATGTTTAGTAGTGAAAATTAATGATGTTTGCAATTTAATTTGAAATGCAAAGAAATAAAAAAGAAAAAAAGGTGGTTGAATGAATTAGCAAAAGAGCGGGTAGATAAATGATAAAACAATATAGCAAAGAGCTCATTGTAAAACAGAAGATGAAATGGTGGATATATAGATGCTGACTTTACAATGTATTAATCTATACTATAGGATACATATTTTGGTAATAAAATGAAGTGTAGATGGTGGATGGATATCCACACAATAACCAAAAAATATCAAATTCCCATCCTGGGGAATTCTGCTACATTCTCAAATGGAAAAGCAAGAATCCCCCAAGTAGAGAGGCAGTGACTAGTGAAGAAGAATGGACCACTGATAGGCCCTTGATATTAATGACTATATTTAGAACCTTTCCTTATGAAATTTAAACTTAGTCTAGTATTATAGGTCTCCTAAGAGTTACCACCTGACAGCCTCCTTGTTATTCAAATGTGGCTTTTCTCTGAGCCAAACTCAGCATATAAATGCATTACCTTCCCTCCAGCATCGGACATGACTCCCAGGGATGAGCCTCCCTGGCACCAAGGAATTACTACCAAGGGCCAACTAGGAATGTAATTGGAAAAAGACCTTGACATAAAGGGGGAAAGGGTAAATACAGATGGGTTTTTTTAATGGCTAAGAGACTTTAAATTCATTCAGGAGGTCATCCCAGAGGTTACACTCATGCACATATCAGCAGTATCTCATTGACCGCCACAGTAAATATTGCTTCAAATATCAGGGCTCCTAAGAGCTCTGGATACATCCAGACACTATAGGCAGGGCTGACAGCTCAGGAGTTTGGTGCCCTGCCAGTGGGCCCTTCTTTGGAATTTAAACTTCCCAGTTTGACAGAATTGGACTTTGTTTTGGTTTCTCTACACATGGCTCTTCTGCCCCTTCTATTTGAACCTAGAGTTAGCACTAGAGTTTCTAGGCTTATGTCCAAGGGACTTAAATCTTTGGTCTTTCCATGTGCCATTTGGGACCTGAATCTCAGCAGAGTTGCAACACCTACTCTCCAGTTCATTGGACTCATCCAAGAAGCTAACAAGGAGTTGATGATGGATAATGACCATCCCAAAGAACAGCAAGAGTCTACAACTCTAAGCAAGATAGTCTCATCCATCTGCACCATGAGATCTCAGCACCCTCTCAGTTAGAGGTAGAATGAGCATCACTATCCCAGAAACCTCAAGATTGGGGAATGAACTATAGACTAGGGTAGGCATATGCTTATACTACTATAAACTTATTGTGACTCTAGCAATGGAAGAACATTTATCATTGTAATGGAGGCAATGGCTACTGGTGCTTCTGAGGGGAGGAAGAGAGAAAATAGGTGTAATATTGGGGCATTTTTGGACATTGGAACTCTCCTGAATGATGTAACAATGACAGATACAGGCCTTTATATATCTTATAACCTACAAAATTTTGTGGGAAACAGTTTAAACTAAAATGTAAACTATAATGAACATTTAGTGGCAAATTATGTGTTCATCAATTGTAGCAAATGTACCACACTAATGAAGGATGTTGTTAATGTGGGAAAGTGTGGGAGGAGTAGGGGGTGGGGCATATAATAATCCCCTATTTTTTTATGTAACATTTATGTAATATTAGTATCTTTATAAAATAAAAAATATATATTAAAAATGAAGTATAGAATTTTAATAGGGCAATTCCTGGGGTTTTTTTTTTTTTTTTTGGATTTTCATAAATTTCACAATATGCCCTTTTAATTATCAAATATAACTATCCTATATTACATAACATGTGCTACATATCAGAGATGAGGGACCCTGTGCTGCTTGTGTGGTGTTTTATACACCCCAGGGAGAAAAAGCTCTGCAACTGAAAAAAAATCTATCATCAAGCCAACTTTGTGCAGAATTTCTGCCCTGACTGGGGCTGCTTGCCCTGACTGAGGCTGCTTGTTACAAAATTTGGGAGCAATGTACAGTCAATCCATTACATTTCTTGGAAGGTGGAGTGAGCAGGTTTTTCACAATTGAGACTTACTGTCTACCCTGTACAAATTGAAACATATTGAAAAATCTGCATGTAAGCAAGCAAGAGGAAGAAGAAGGGTAGTATGAATGGCTGGCTGGGAGATGGTTGCTGAGTGTGTCTATGACATCCCCAGCAAAGCTCTACATGTTCATACTTGGAGTTATTATTTGCTATTTTTGTTCCAGATTTCAAATTTTGAATTCTTGGTTCTGTCTTTATGGTGGTCATAAGGGAAAGTTCTGGAGCACCCTAAGATAGGTTCTTTACTGTTTTGGGGGCCCTTTATAATTTGAAGTTTTGGAACCTTTGGTGGAATATGAGCTCTTCACAGTCTAAATCTCTTCCCCCCTCTCCTGCAAAATCCTTGCTGCCTGTATGTTTTCGCACTCTGGGCCCAGTTCATATCTGTTTCTGGTTAAATTGGTGAGTCTCACCAAGTATGATTTTGGTTTTTATTAGTCAATTACGGAGCACTTGGTTTAACCATGTTAGTACATATCAGACATGCGCTTGAATAAAAAGATCCCAGCTCTCCACCAAATAGTGAGATGCATTAATTGATTCACATTCAGAAGTTATAAAAGCAATAATGAATCTAAAACAGCCTTTTTAAAAGAGTCCTTAAAGCATGCTGCTAGATGTTTAAGATGGTGAAAAACATCTGTTGAATTTAAGCAAAGTAAGTCATGAGTCTAATAAAGTTCATTTGAATAGTAATTTAGATTTTTATAATATATCTTCTTAAAGTTAGATCTCAAGAACTTTTGAAACCTTAACACTTTATGTTAAATTTGTATGAAGGATGTGTTTTTTTTAATAAAAGAGAGAGAGAGAGAGGGAGATAGCAGTTTTTCCCTGAAGAAAAATCATTAAAGAAAATTTTAGGAAAAAACCTGAAAGGATATGGAAAGGTGTAAATGGTTTGAGGAAAATGAATTTTAATTTTCATGGCAAAGCTGAGTAATATTTGTCAGGCTGTTCTATAAGATTAAAAAAAAATGTATATTCATACAAAGCCAAAATTTGGTTTTCCTTCTGTTCAAGTGACAATAATTTGTGGGATTCTTGGTCTGTTCTTAGTAAAAGATTGTAAAAAGATTTTTTTTTTAATTTCTGCAAAATTGACCTAGAAAGAAGATATTCTATGTCTTATCACAATGATTCCCTGTATTTCAAATTGGCTTTATCATGTGCTTGATTATTTAAGATAATCAGGTTTTCTTACCTAAAAAAACTTTGTTTGTAGGTACTGGAATCACACCTGAGACCTTTTATATGGAAGGCAGATGTTCACAAGCAAAATAGTTCTCTTCATCTGCCCCATGGGATCTAATCTCCCTCTCAATTAGAAACAGAGTAAGCATCACCATACCAAAATCCTCAGGACTGGGGAATGAACAATAGACTTTAGTAAACTTAATCTATTATAGACTTCCATTCTAGCAATGGAAAAACTTGTATCATTGATATAAAGCCAGTTGCCGCCAGAGGTTCTGAGGGATGGTAGAGGGAAGAATAGGTGTAACATGAGGGCATTTTCAGGACATTGGAATTGTTCTGCAGTACACTGCAATGACAGATACAGACCATTATATATTTTGTCATAACCTATAAAATTGTGTGGGGCAGAATGTAAACTATAATGTAAACTATAGTCCAGAGTTAGTAGCTAAGTTCCAATATATGTTGATCAATTGTAACAAATATACCACACCAATGAAAGATGTTGTTAATGTGGGAATGTGGGGGAGGGGAAGGGGATAGGCATATGGGAATCCTTATTCTTTTATGTAACATTTATGTAATCTAAAATTTCTTTAAAAATAAAAAAGAATTTAAAACACTATGTTTTTAAAGAACCATATTACCTCCTGTAATTACATTTTTAATGTTTTATCACTTTCGTTTAATAGAGGACCAAGTGTTTTTTCAAAATAACCCATGACTTTATTTGACTAAGTTTACAAACCACCTAAAGGCTTTTGATATTTTGTCTTTCATATCAAATCTTAAGTTATGACTCCTTGATCATAAACTCTCTTTGGTACTTTCCATAGGGATCCTGGAAATTCACAAAGGATTTATTCTCTCACCACATAAAAAAGAAATGCTAATAATATTTAGATTTATTTGATATGCTATTAGGTGCTTGGGAAGTGTTATCAAATAAAAAGGATTTTTTAAACTGTTGGCAAATTTGTGTGGGTAGAAATTTATTAATATAAATGTTTTAGAAATTATATAAAGTTCCTAGAGATTTTCCAATGACTTTAGTGTCCATGATATGTCTCAGTACTTATCTGTAAGTTATTAGACAAAAGTATAGTGTTATTGGTTATAATTTCAGTTATTATTTATAAAATGAAACATACCACAAAAACAACCAAGTTTCCTTGTGAGTTACACTTTTTTTTTTTTGAATCAGGGGACTCTCCATCCGATATGGAGAGAAGAGCCCAGCCACCTCGTAAAGTGTGGCTTTTATTTGGCTTTAGAACAAAGAAAATACGTGTGAGCATGTGCAAGGGTGATAGATACTTGACAGTTACATTTTACTGAAATCAACAAGCCTTAAAAGTTAATGGTTCAGTTCCTCTTTTCCTTCCTGAAATTCACAGACATTGTAAATCTTGCAAGCTCAGGATGTTTCCCCACCCAGTTCCTATTAGCATGATACTGGAGGGCTTGTTTCCTACATTCCAAGGTGACCTGCTTTCTGTCAGTAGTTATGGCATTTAATTGAAACTCCATTATTTCTCCCTTTTTTATTAATTAAAGCTCCTAGGAACCATTATATAAGCTGATACAAGGTGACCTCCTGTCATACTTGTCTTCTTCCATAGGCTCTTGTGACTGTGCCTGTCTTAGTTTGTCCACTTCTGAGAATCTTTTTTTTTTTTTTAAAGATTTTATTTATTTATTCATTTATCCCCCCCCCCTTGCTGCCCGTGCTAGCTGGGTCAGCCAACCACGCCGTGCGGGCGGGTCCGCCCCCACCAGGAGGCCCCGGGAACCGAACCCGGGACCTCCCATATGGTAAACGGGAGCCCCACTGATTGAGCCACAGCCGTTTCCCACCTCTGAGAATCTTACCCATCATTGACTACCAGTCAAGCTTTTGAGCTCTTACACGGAAGGCAATTTCATTAATATTTATGCTTCTTCAGGTTCCTTAAATGAATATTTTTTTGTGCAGATATTTAGTATTAAGATCAAGGGGTTATTAGTAGTATCTTTCTACTAAATAATGCAAAATTAGCTTTTCATGACCAAGTTTCTTAACATAAATGCATTTATCCAATCAATTCTTCATTTTTTTTTGAATATATGTTATTACTCTACCCTTGACAATACAATACTCTACCCTTGACAATACTTGCTATAAAAAGAGTTTGATTTTCCTATAATTAATCCAATGTAAAACCACTATTTCCACAGTTTAAGTTTTGGCAGCATCTTCAACTCTAGGCTTGATTCTTCTGGAGGGGATCCACTGCTCTTCTCCTGTTTCTTTTCTGTTTTTTTTTTTTTTCTTTTAAAACCGCTCTCAGGAGCTCCTTGGTCCATGCACTGACTGAAAGAAAAGTTTCATTTTCAGAGCCCCACGTTGAGCGCCATATGTTGGCATTCAGAAACTGGGTCAGTGAAAGTGGTGCCGTGGATGAGAAAGTAAGAATAAAACAAAGAGAAGAAAAACTGGGATCAGGGGGCTCTCTGCCCAATATGGAGAGAAGAGCCCAGCCATCTCATAAAGTGTGGCTTTTATTTGGCTTTCTGAGTTACACTTTTTAACTCTTGTGTGCTTCTATGAAAGTACTTCCGGTGTTCTACTGGTCTTTTTTTCAGCAAAAAAAAAAAAAAAAAAAAGAAAAAAAATAGAACTTTAAGTGAGAATCAAGGGTGTATATAAACCTTGTACTTTCTGTTAATTTCTCAACTCTAGCAAAACTGAAAGTTTAAGATAGGGTCAAATACCTCACCTACAGGGTCTAAAAGTGTCTTCAAATGGATTTTATACAGTCCCTGCAAAACCCAACTTTGTACTCACCCAATTGAAATTTAACTTTTTCACTGTTTGCTTAAGAAACTAAGAATCAGGCTTTCAGAGTTTTCACTTGGAGACAAATTAGTCAACAGAAACCCATAGCATATTCCAGTCTTCAGAATGATGCAGTGGATAGCACATTCCCAGCTGTCTAAAGGCTGTAGCTGCTGTGGTCACATTACTTGAGTCATTTGATAATTTGTTCCAAGGCTGTGCTTTGTGGTTAAAAATTCACACCCTGTTCACCACTCCCTAATCTCAAAAAAAAAACCCAGTATATGTCAACAAGTAAAATGACAGTGTATTAGTCAAAGGGGTGCTGATGAAAAGTGCCAGAACTCTGTTGGCTTTTATAAAAGGCATTTATTTGGGGTGGAAGCTTATAGTGTTAAGGCCCTAAAGAGTCCAACTCAAGGTACCATAAGAGGCATTTCCTCACCCAAAGTCTGTTGCCACATGTTGAAGCAAGATTGCAGGCAATGATTGTGAGGGTTCATCCTTCCTTTTTCATCTTAAGGTTCCATAGTCCCAGGTTCTTCCAATCTCAGTTGTAGGCTGGCATAAGGCATGTCTCTCCATGGGGTTTGTTTCTTTCTGGGCTTGGCTACTCTGCTCTCTTCACCAGGCCTTCAGGCTCATCTTTCTTGCTGGGACCTTTGTCTTGTCTAATGGAGCCTTTTCTCTTTTCTCATGTATCTGTGTATATACTTTCAAGTGAGAGCCTCTTTTATACCCGCCAAGGGGATGGGGACTCAACCCTGCATGCCCTAATTATGTAGTCAAATCAAAGCCCTAATCTTAACATAATTTAATCAAGGACATATCAACTAAATCTAATACAATCAAGGTACAGTATCACACACAGAGGAATGGACCAGTTTACAAACATAATGAAATATATATATATATATTTGTAATCCATAAATAATATCAAACTTCCACAGACTGCTTATGAAATACTATTAATCTCACCTTCAAATAGTCAAAGGCACTGCTGTAATACTTTAAACCCTACAATTCTGTTACCCCTGTCTGAACAAATTATGCTTCATGATTGTGAGGTTGTGGTTTCTTAGTTATGATTCTAGGACAATACTACAAAAAAAAAATCATTGATTATCCCAGACTTGATTTTATTTGTAGATGGGAATTATTTTTAAAAAGGAACACAAATACCAAGCAAACTTTTTAGTAACCACTACAGTAGAATTAACTGAAGTTCAACCAGTTCCTAAGCTCACTGAGGTAAAAGATTAAGTACAGTAGATTATTTATCTAAGGGAAATGATATTAATTTCTTTTGACAGTAGATAAGTAAGTATTTGGAGTAGTCACAGTTTTGGAATGTTAGGAAAACAATGGGGATTTCTGATGTCATCAGGAACCCAATCAAAAATGAAAAATAAGTATATGAAAAAATAGAAGCATTATTATCACCTAAAAATTTGTTGTGATATAAATAGAGGCTTACAGTCATAAAACTAAGTGGGGATATAAGGAAAATGCAGAACTAGCAGCTCAATAAATTATACAAACAAAAGATATTTTTTCTTTAGTAATGTCTCTTTCCAAATGGAGAATAAGATATCTCTTAATGAATTAGCTAACAGTAAGCAAATATCTGAAAAAGAGAAAGGATGTCAGCAGGCTTACAAAATAAATTATTGGAATGAACTCTGGCAAGTCCTGCATGACAGCTTGTGGATTAAATTCAGAGTCCCAAATAGAATATAAATGTGAGCCCTCCATGAATTTACCCACCATCATATGCAAAATAAAACAATTAAAGTGTTCATGGCAAAATACTTGTGGATAGTCTTTGATACATAAATTTAAAAAAATCTATTATCAAAGTCATACATGTCAGGCTAATAATCCAGGCCAAATAATTATGGTATTTAGCACTGAAAACTTTTGGCTCCCCTATCCACACACATTTGAATATTGGCAGATGGACTTTAGCAACCTGCACTTTTTGCGGGTTATCATTATATATGACCAATGGTTTACATGCTCTCTGAATGGTTAAAGGTATTACCTTGTTGCAAAAATAATGCTGAAACTGTAGATTAAAAAAGCTATTAGAAAATATTTTTTCAAATGGGGAGTGGGATTTGAACTCTCAGGTGACTTGGATCTCACTTTACTGTAAGGGTTATTTAAAAGCATGGTGAGTGGTTCCCACCCAGCAACACATCCTTTGCCCATACCATCCTCAATCTCTGAAAAATTGGAAAACATCAATGGGACATTTGAATTAAAGTTACCTAAATTATCTCTCTGATTCACTGGGGTTGTTATGGCTAAAAACACTCCCACTGGTCCTCAAGGCCCTGAGATATACACTGTCAGGCAAACAATTGACCTGGTATGAGATAATTTTAGGGCAGGTGAAGTACTTGGACATCTCACTAGAAATAACACAATGAGAGTGAAACAAGGTTTATTCAGTACTGTGGGATTAATGGAATAGTCACAGGGATATCTTCAACAGGGGTCAGAAGTTTTACTGAAACTCCACCACTTAAAATACATTCCATACAACCTGCAACCTGATGACTTTGTATTCTGGAAAATACATTAGGGAAAGAATAGTCTGTAGGCTACCTTTTAAAAATATTATCAGGTTTTGTTAACTTCACATACAGTTGTCAAATTAGAAGGAATTTAGGCTTGGGTGCATATCTCTCAGATAAATCTGATGCCACTTCCAAGATGATTTTGTGAAACAGTATGTTAGCCACAACTACAAGTAACCAAAACACCCCAGAATTAGATGACAACATCTGATATGGACAGCTTCAACCCAAGATCATGGAACAAGATCCTGTTGACCCAACAGTTTTGGATGTCATCTGGAGGTTTTGTTGGTAATGAGGTATAAACACAAATAGCATGCCTGTTGAGAATGCATGAAATGACATCTTTTTTTTATTTCAAAGGTCCTAGAAGGGGAAAGGGAAGATCGAAAGTATTAGAGAGGTTCATGGCTTACTTAATGGAAGCTTCTGTAAGGGTAGTTGGAAGGAGTAGGGAGAGGAGCGCATATGGTTCCTAGGCTCTTGCTTTTATTATGACCTATAGGGGAGGAGAAGTGCTTTCCTGTGGATCCTGGGGATTGGCAGTTGAAAATTATGCAGCAAGAAAAAACAGAAGTGGCAAGCACCATTTGGAGAAGCATCATATGTGGCAGATTGAAATTAAGAATCCCAAAAACGGAAATATATTTTTAAACTAATTTATTCCTAATGGTGTAATACCATTTGACTGCATTAAATTCAGTGAAGGTCCTTTGATTAGATTACTTGATAAGATTGATTTAGGGCTTTTGATTGGACTACATCAGTGAGGCATGAGATGGCTTGAATCTTTGCTTGATAGAAAATGAGAAACACAAAGATATAGACACAATAAAGGAAGTTACTATATTTGATTTGGTCATGTGAGAAAAAAGACTATAATTTCATCCACAACTGAACCACAAGGAGAGAAGCCCCTGAGAGGCTCAAAGAGCTGAGGTCCCAGGAGAGAAAAGCCATATGCCTGATAGCTTACAGCTGAACTCAAGAAGAAAGTAGAGCCACTGAGACTGAAAGAGGAGGCACAGTAAGAAACAAGCCCTATGCCTCATTTGCCTACAGCTGCAGAAATGCAGAGACCTCAGAAAAGATTGGTAGCCATCTTGTTTTGTCACATGTTAGCTGACCTTAGTGAGAAAGTACATCTTATGGTGCCCACATTTGGACTTATCACGGCCTTGGGATTGTAAACTTTTATACCAAATGAATTCTTTTTATAAAAGCCAACCAATTTGTGGTACTTTGCATTGGCATCCATTTGACAAACTAAAACATCATCCAAGACATATGGAGTTGTATGCTTTCCTAGTAAATTATGTGGCATGAACTGACAGAAGCATAAGGGCTATGTGGTAAAGAAGCAGCAGAAGCAAATGAAAGAAGATGGTTGTGGCTCCTATAATCAAAACCATAGGGAGGAACAGGCCTTACTAGATACAGTTATGCACAGGCAGGGCTAACTATGTGATGGCAGAAAAGGAGAACTTATGATTAAGTGGGCAAGATGATGAGGCACCAAATATAATTTATTTTATGTCATTAAACCAAACTTCCCTTGCTTAACCATCACTACTGTGATTTCATTTATATTTTTAATTTGGTTTTATGTCTTTTGTTACCTTCTTCACAATTCTATTTTCCATCCTCTCCCCAATCATCAAGATAAAATCCTTAGTTAAATAACTTTACTGGGAGTTGATGTGGCTCAAGCAATTGAGCACCTACCTCCCATATGGGGGGGTTAAGATTTCAGTTCCTGGTACCTCCTACAAAAACCAAAGAAACAAACAAAAAAATATAACAAGCAAAACAAATGAACAAACTAACTAATGGAAGCCAATGTGGCTCAGTGGTTGAATGCAAGCTTCCCACATACATGGTCCAGGGCTCAATCCCCAGCCCCCAGTGCCTCAAAAAAATAAATATTACTATTGATCATTGTTAGTTCTCTAAGCTTTGATCACAGTCATCCAAAACATTCCTAGCACTATAAATTCAACTGCTTGCTGGGATTGCCAACATCTAACTGATAACAATGAGATTAAATTAATATTTCATCCAGAAGAAATTGATCAATGGGTAAAAATAAGATGCAAATGGGTTTGCACAAAGGTTTGGCAACATGATAAAAAAGTGTCAAGCCTTATACAGATAAATATTGTAAATGTACTTGCCATTGGGGATTTTCCTTGAAGGAAAAGGTCAGATATTCAATAACATTATGTGTGGAAAACTGAAATAAGACAGGAACAAAATTAGGATACATTCTTGAACAGTTATGTAACCAGATTATCTGGTTTGATTCAGATGAGGAACTGTGAGTTACTAAAACCCTGAAGTGTTCATAAATAGCAACCAGCTCCCACTATCAAGGCTCATATCCTGGATAAAACCAATGGCTCATGGTAGCCATCAGAGAGGGGCACAGATGTTTTCATCCCTGTGAAGAGGGAGGGAGTGGTGGAGGGTGGAGAGTGATTGCCTTTCAGTGAATTTGGCCAGCATAGCCTGATTTGAATTTCAGTTTTGGACAGACAAAAAACCCAGAAAAGCAGGATAGAAAGAAACACTTACATGGAAAAGTTTACCGATGATCACTATATGCTGGTTGGCTGGGAAACTGCAAGGAGAAAAAAAATTGCTCTATATCTCTGTTATCCCAAACCCCAGGGACAAAAATCTGCACCCCATTAGTGATTACCAGGTCTGATTTTGATAACATAGGCTGGACAATTTTAAAGACACAGAATAAGTTGAAAGAAAAATCAAGGAAGAGCTGTGAAATAATAGTAGAAAAGGGAGAAATTTGTCATCAGAATAAATTTACCAACATATTTAGATGCCTAGACATCAGCAAAAAATTACAATCCATACTACAAAACAGGAAGAGATGGCCCAGCCAAAGGAACAATCCAAATATCTTGATGAGTTACAGAATACAAGACAACTAATCAATGATAATCACACAAATCTCCTCAATCAATTCCAAGAGTTCAAAGAAAATATGACTAAAGAGATAAAATATATTAAGAAGACACTGGATGAGCATAAAGAAAATTGTGAAATCCAGCAAATAAAAGGAGCAGAGCTTATGGAATAAAATAAACAATGGATGAGATTAAAAATATATTAGAGGCATATAACAGCAGATTTAAATTGATCAAAGACAGAATTAGGGATATCAAGGACACAAGATATGAACTTGAAATGACAGGAGAAAAAAAAGATAAAAGAATGGAAAAACTGGAACAGGGCCTCAGGAAACTGAATGACAACAGGACACACGCAAATATATGCATTATCAGTGTTCCAGAAGTAGAAGAGAATGAAAAAGAAGCAGAAATAATATTTGAGGAAATAATGACTGGAAACCTCCCAACCCATATGAATATTAATATCCAAGAAGATAAATGCATCTCTAATAGAATAAATCTGAAGAGAAATTCTCCAAGATATCTACTACATGCATAAAAAATCAGAGCTAAAGAGAGGATTCTTAAGGCAACAAAATAAAGGAAAAGCATTACATACAAGAGAACTTTAATAATATTAAGTGCTGACATCTCATCAGAAACCATGGAGATGAGTAGAAAGTGATATGATGTATTTAAGATACTGGAAGAGAAAAATTGCCACCCTAGTATTCTTTATCTGGAAAAACTGTCCTTCAAAAATGAGGGTGAGTTTCATGTCTTCACATACAAACAAAAAACTGAGATTATATGTTACTAAAAGTTGATATGTGCAAGAGATATCAAAGAGAGTGCTGCAGTCTGAAAGTAAAAAACCAAAGGCAAGAACCTTGAAGAGTGTAGAAAAGATGATTATTAGGAAGGATAAATTAAAGGATAAAAAGACAGAAAATAGTAAGATATGACAACAGGAAGTCAAAGGATAAAAAGGATGAAGTAAATAATGACTTTACAGTAATAACATTGAATGTTAATGTCTTGAACTCACCAAATGGCATAGACCAAAATAATGGATAAAAATTATAAGCCATCTATATTCTGTCTACAAGAGGCTCACCTCAAAGGTAAAGACACAACTGGATTGAAAGTGAAAGGTAGGAAATAGATATTCCATGCAAATTGTAACCAAAAACGATCTGGAGCAGTGACACTAATATCTGAACAAATAGATTTAAAAAGTAAAACTGTTATAGGGAATGAATAAGATCATTATATATTATTAAAAATGAAAATTCACCAAGAAGAAATAACTATAATAATATGTATGCAACTAATTTGGGTGTCCCAAGATACATGAGGCACACACTGGCAAAAGTGAAAGGAGAAATAGCCATCTCTACAACAATATTTGGAGACTTCAATACACCACTCAACATTGGATAGAGGATAAATAAAGACACAGCTTGAATAATATGATAAATGAACTAGACCTAATAGACATCTATAGAACATTGTACTCCAAAACAACAGGATATACATTCTTTTCAAGTGCTTATGGATTATTCTCCAGAATAGACTATATGTGTGGTACAAGACAGGTCTCAATAAAACTAAAAAGATTAAATTTATATAAAACAATTTATCTGACCATAATGGAATGAAGCTAGAAATCAATAATGGAAATCAGAAAATGGAAAAAGAAAAATTATTACATACATGGAGATTAAACAACACACTCATAAATAACCAGCAGGTTTAAGAATAAATTGCAAGAAAATTCAGTAAATATCTTAAGGTGAATGAAAACCTGAACACAACATTTCAAAACCAATGAGACACTGCAAAGGCAGTGCTGAGAGGGAAATTTATAGCCCTCAATGCTTACATTAAAAAGAAGAAAAAGTGAAAATCAAAGAAGTAGCTGTATACCTGTAGAACCTAAAAAGAAAAAAAATGGAAAACAAATCCAAAAACAAGCTGAAGGAAATAAATAATAAAGATCAGAGAAGAAAGAAATGGAATTGTGAACAAAAAATCAAAAAAAGAGAATCAACAAACCAAGAGTTGGTTCTTTGAGAAGATAAACAAAATTGACAAACCCTTAGCTAGATTGACAAAGAAAAAATGAGAAGAGGCAAATAATTTCAGAAATGGGGGGAGAAGGGATATTACCTCTGACTCCACAGAAATAAAAGAGATTATATTAGGATACTATGAAAAAGTGTATGCCAAAAAAATGAGACAAATAAATGAAATTGACCAATGCCTAATGACACAATAACAACCTCCACTGACCATAGAAGAAATAGAAGACGTTATCAAACCAATCACAAATAAATACATTGAAATGGTCATCAAAATCTTCCCAAAGATGAAAAGCCCAGGAACCGAGGGCTTCACAGGTGTATTCCACGAATCATTCAAAAAGGATCTAAAACCAATCTTGCTCAAGCTCTTCCAAAAAATTGAACAGGAAAGAACAACAACAACAGAAAACCTCATTATATGTAGCCTACATCATTGTATTATCAAAACCAGATAAAGGTACTTAAAAAAGAAAATTACATATCAATAACTTTAATGAATACAGATTCAAAAATCTGCAACAAAATACTTCCAAACTGAATCCAAAAGCACATTAAAATAATTATTCAAGATGGGAAAGGCAAGATGGCATTGGCTTAGGTGGGCACTCACCATCTCTCTCACAGGGGATGTCTGATTGGGGAGAGGATCCAGCCTAAGTGAGCTGTTCTGGGACCCCCATAGCAGAATCATTTGGGGCATTGATCTGGAGGGAGCTGGACAGGGAGAAAGATTGCTCAAGATAAAACCATGAGTTTTAGCCCCATGGAAATCATGGAGAGATAAGCCCCACACTTAGGACGAAGAGGCAGGATGCTGATAGCTTGTTTCTTCTTTGCTATGCTTCTCCATCCTTGATTTCCCATTTTTTGTATATACTGATTTTGTCTACTGACGTGGTCTCTTTCCTTCCTTCATCTTTCTATCTTCTGCTTTCTGTTGTGGTGCTTACATACCACATTTTTTAAATTAGGATTCAACTACCTGGTTTTGATTTCTATCTTGTCTACTCTGTTTTCTTTTTTTTTTCTTATTAAATTTTTCTTTGTGTCCTTTCTTTTCTCTTTCTCTCTCTCCTCTTCATTCTGGCCTTTTTAATCATTCTACATATTTTTCTTTATTTAGTTTCCCATTTCTTTGTAGGTACTCCACTTTTTTATTATATTGCTCTACACTGCTTAGATGAGTTAAATATTCATTTTACTAAGTCTTATATGGCCCCTCTTCTAACTTTTATTATTATTTTATTATCCTTTTTCTTTCTGACCACTTTCAATTTCTCTGGTCCTAATCTTTTTCCTTCAAGGGATCATAGAAAACATGCAAGGAAATAGAACAAGAAGAGCAAAGTGTCAAAGAGAAAACTTAACACGCATACAAAACCAGCATTTAACAAAACTCTAGAGCAGAGAGAGAAGCTAATTAATTGAATAAACCCATTAAGATAAATGATGACCACAGGACAACACAAAGTTACAAACAATACTAAGAAACAGGAAGACATGGACTATTTCAATGAACAAACTAAAAGCCAGGAAGAGATTAAGAACATAGAACAACTAATCAAAGCTTTTCAAACAAATACCAAGGACCAACATAATGAAGTGAAGGAAGAGATTAAGGATATTAAAAAGACACTGAGAGAACATACTGAAGATATTGTAAACATACTTAAAACGATAACGGATATGATGGTGGTGAATAGCACAATCCAAGAAATGAAAAAACACTGGAATCTCATAAAAATAGATTTGAACAGGCAGAAGAAAGACTTAGTGATGTGGAAGACAGTACATCTGAAATCAAACCGTTAGTAGAACAGATAGATAAAAAGATAGAAAAAATCCAGCAGGGACTTAGGAATTTAACTAACAACACAAAATGCACAAACATACACATTATAGGCATCCCAGGGGTAGAAGAGAATGGAAAGGCAACAGAAGGAGTGTTGAAGGAAATAATGGCTGAAAACTTCCCAACCTTATTGATAGGATGGATGTACATGTACAGGAAGCAGGGCACACACCAAACAGTTAAAAATCCTAACAGACCTACTCCAAGACATATACTTGTCAAATTGTCCAATGCTCAAGACAAAGAGAAAATATTCAAGGCAGGAAGAGAAAAGAGAATCATCACATACAAGGGAAGCTCAGTAAGATTAAGTGCTGATTTCTCATCTGAAACCATGGAGGCAAGAAGACAGTGGAATGACATAGTCAAGGTACTCAAAGAAAAAATTTTCCTGCCATGAACTCTCTATCCAGTAAAGCTGGCATTCAAAATTGATGGAGAGTTCAAAATATTCACAGATTAATAGAAATTAAGAAAGTATGCCAATAAGAAACCTGCCTTTCAAGAAACACTAAAGGAAGTACTACGGGTTGAAAAGAAAAAAACAGGAAAGAGAGAGAGTTGGAAGAGAGTGTAAGAACAACTAAAAGGACAAAAATAAAAATAAAAATATATATATGACATATATTAACCCAAAGAAAATATGGCTGATGTAAGAAATTCCTTGAGATCAATAACATTGAATGTTAATGGATTAAACACACCATTCAAGAGACACAGATTGGCAGAATGGAAAAGAAAATATGACCCATCTATATGTAGTCTACAAGAAACCCACCTTAGACCCAGGGATTCAAAGAGGCTGAAAGTGAATGGCTAGAAAACAATTTTACAAGCAAATAACAACCAAAAAAATGGCGGGAGTAGCTATACTAACATTCGACAAAATATCCTTTAAATGTAAAAATATTGTAAGAGACAAAGATGGACACTATATATTAGTAAAAGGGGTAATGTTTTGAGGAGAAAAAAATCCTAAACATTTATGCACCTAATCAGGATGCCTCAAAATACATGAGGCAAATATTGGAAAGACTAAGTGGAGACATAAATGCATCTACAATTATACTGGGGGACTTTAATACATATCACCCTTAGACAGGACATCTCGACAGAAAATCAATAAAGAAACAAAGACTCTGAATAGCACATTAGAAGATCAGGACATAATAGATTTACACAGAACGCTACACTCAAATACAGTGGGATATATATTCCTCTCGAGGGCACATGGATCATACTCCAAGATAGACCACATACTAGGCCACAGAACAACTCTAAATGAATTCAGAAAGATTGAGATTATACAATGTAGTTTCTCTGACCACAATGGAATGAATTTGGAAATCACTAAGAGCCAGAAAACCAGATTAGGCAAAAAGATATGGAAGTTAAACAACACACTCTTAGACAAGTAGTGGGTGAAGGAGGAAATCCCACAAGAAATCAGTAAATAACTTGAAATTAATGAAAATGACAACACAACTATGTTAAAACCTATGGGATGCATGCAAAGCTGTAACGATAGGGAAATTCATAGCCATAAATGCATATATCAAAAAAAGGAAGAAAGAGCTAAAATTGAAGACCTAACTGCGCACCTGGAGGAGTTGGAAAAGGAAAAACAAACTAACCTGAAAGGTAGTAGAAAGAAGGAACTAAAAATGATTAGAGCAGAACTAAATGAAATAGAAAATAAGAAAGCACTCAATAAAATAAAACCAAAAGCTGGTTCTTTGAGAAGATTAATAAAATTGACAAACCCTAAGCCAGATTAACAAAGAAAAAGAGAAAGCAGAGGCAAATACACAAAATAAGACATGAGGAAGGGGATATAACCATTGGCCCCACAGAAATAGAGTATCATAAGAGGGTACTTTGAAAAATTAAATGCTAACAGGAATGATAATTTAGAGGAAATGGACAAATTCCTAGAAACTCACAAACAGCCTAAAGTGACAAAGAAAAAGTTGATGAACTCAACAGTCCAATTCCAAGTAAAAGTCATCAAAAACCTCCCAACTAAGAGAGCCCAGGACCTGGCGGCTTCACAGGTGAATTCTATCAAACATTCCAGAAAGAGCTTACACCAATCCTGATTAAGGTCTTCCAAAAAAATAGAAGTAGAAGGAACACTGCCTAACTCATTCTATGATGCCAACATTACCCTAATTCCAAAGCGAAGCAAAGATGCCACAAGAAAGAAAACTACAGACCAATCTCACTAATGAAACTAGATACTAAAATCCTCCACAAAATACTTGCTAATCGCATTCAACATCATATCAAACGAATTACACACCATGACCAAGTAGGTTTCATCCCAGGTATGCAAGGATGGTTCATCATAAGAAAAATAATCAATGTAATATACCACATAAACAGATTGAAAGAAAAAAAAAATCACACGATCATCTCTATAGATGCAGAAAAAAGCACTCAACAAAATACAGCACTTTTTCCTGATAAAAACACTGCAAAAGATAGGAATAGAAGGAATCATTCAGAACATGTTAAAGGGTATATATGAAAAACCCAAAACCAAAATCAGCTTCAATGTTGAAATCCTAAAAGTGTTCCCTCTAAGATTGGAAACAAGACAAGGATGCCCACTATCACTGCTCCTATTTAACATTGTCTTAGAAGTACTTGCTTGAGCACTGAGGCAAGAAAAATATATAAAAGGCATCCAGTTTTGAAAGGAAGAAGCAAAAATTTCACTATTTCACTATTTGCAGATGACATGATCCCATACATAAAAAGCCCTGAGAAATCTACAAGAAAACTTCTAGAACTTATAAAGCAGTTCAGTAATGTTGCAGGCTACAAGATCAATGCTCAAAAATCAGTAGCATTTCTGTATACCAAAAACGAGCAAACTGAGGAGGAAATCAAGAAAAAAAAATCATTTACAACAGTAACTAAAAGTATCAAATACCTAGGAATAAATTTAACTAAAGATGTAATGGACTTATATACAGAAAACTATGCAACACTGTTAAAGGAAATCAAAGAAGACTTAAGTAAATGGTAGAATATTCCCTCTTCATGGCTAGGAAGGCTAAACATCATCAAGATGCCTATCCTACCAAACTAATCTATGGATTTAATGCAATCCCAATAAAAATCAACACTGCAGTTTTTAAGGAATTCAAAAAATTAACTAGAAAATTTATTTGAAATGGTAAGAGGCCCCAAATCGCCAAAGACATATTGAAAAGAGAAATGAAGTTGGATGTATCACACTACCTGACTTTAGAACATACTACAAAGCAACAGGGGTAAAAACTGCATGTTATTGGCACAAGAATAGACATACTGACCAATGGAACCAAATTAAGAGTTCTGATATAGATCCCGACATATACAGTCATCTCATATTCGACAAGACCACCAAGTCCTCTCAGTTGGGTGAGAATGGCCTTTTCAAAAAATGGTGCTTGGAGAACTGGATATCCATATCTAAAAGAATGAGAGAGGAACACCATCTCACAACTTATGCAAAAATCAACTCAAGATGGATCAAAGATCTAAATATAAGAGCCAAGATCATAAAGACCTTGGAAGATAATGTAGGGAAGCATCTACAGGACCTTTTAATAGGAAATGGTTTCATGAACTTCATTCCTAAAGCACGAACAGCAAAAGAAAAAGTAGATAAATGGGATCTCCTCAAAATTAAAAACTTCTGCACCTCAAAGGACTTTATCAAGAAAATAAAAAGGCATCCTACGCAATGGGAGAAAATATTTGGCAACCATATATATGATAGGAGATTAATATCCTGCATATATAAAGAAACTCTATACCTCGAAAATAAAAAGCCAAACAACTCATTTAAAAAAATGAGTTTGCAAGCTGAAAAAACATTTCTCTGAGGAAGAAATACAAATGGCTAAAAAGCACATGAAAAGATGCTCAACATTGTTAGCTGCTAAGGAAATGCAAATGAAAACTACAATGAGATACCATCTTACACCCATTAGAATGGCAGCTATTAAAAAAACAGCAGAGCATAAGTGTTGGAGAGGAGGTCGAGGAATGGGAACCCTCATCCACTGCTGATGGGATTGTAGAATGGTCCACCCACTATGGTGTACAGTTTGGTGGTTCCTCAAAAAACTAACTATAGAACTTCCATATGATCCAGCAATTCCACTGCTGGGTATATACCCTGAAGAAGTGAAAGCAAATACATGAACAGATATATATACATCAATTTTCATAGCAGCATTGTTCACTATTGCCAAAAGTTGGAATCAACCCAGGTGCCCTTCAACAGATGAATAGGTAAACAAAATGTGGTACATACATACAATGGAATATTACTCAGCTTTAAGAAGGAATAAAGTGCTAACCCTAGGGATTACATAGATGAAAGTTGAAGACCTTGTGTTGAGTGAAGTAAGCCTGAAATTGAAGGATGAACAGTACATGACCTCACTGATATGAATTAAGGAAATTCAGCAGTCTCTGAGAGCTGTTGTCTGTAAGACAGATTTACAAGAAATAGAAAAAGAAGAGAAGGTTATGAGCCATCACCTATTTGAATGTAATCTATGGTAAAGTTATAGAGTGTAGTTGTGTATTGAAGGGATAAGACAGGAGGGTAGTGATATTATTTGGTTTGGTGGTGCAGGGTTGACAGGTGTGTAGATTGGGTAGGGTGGGTCAGAAAGTCCAGGACACTGGGGAGAGGGTTGGGAGAGGGACCAGCTGAACACTGGGGTTTTGTGTGTTAGAGGTTGAAATTACAGAGGTGGTAATGCTCTTCTGCCAAAATGACAAGGAAGGGTCATTGGTTTTTGGGTTTGGTTGGGGGCGACAACCTGGACAGGGCACACCTGTCCTGGGAGTGAGTGCGTGTTCATTCTGCCATAATGTGCTGTATCAGTGGGTGGAGGCCCACATAATGAGTGGGAAGGAGTTGGAATCCCATCTTTGGGAGGACCAATTTATTTGGAAATAGACATGCAGGAGTCTCACAAGAGCAAGGGTGGTTCCTAATAGGGGAGGACAAACCAGTGTGTCAAGACCTCTTCTTGCATGTAACTATGAATCTTGTCATCCAACGAATCAAGCCATGGGGTCGTCATGGTTCCCGAGGGGATGGGGTGGGAGGAATAGAATAGATCAAACAGTAGAATTGTTCTTCATTACCATACAGTGATGGACACATGACATGGTAAATATCATCAAAATTTATAAAAGTGTATGCTCTAAAATGTAAACCATAGTGTAATCCATTGACAACGTTTAGTGGCTATATTTCAGTACTTGTACCTCAGTTATAACAATGTTACCATACATATATAAAAATGTATTAATATGGGGGGAGGAAAGGGGGAGGATGTTGGGTATATGAGAGTCTCCTTTATTCTGTGTGTGACTTTGCTGTGACCTAAAACTTCTTTGAAAACAAAATGAAAAATCGTGAGACACTGAGGAATGAGAGTGGGAAGGTGCCACGGTACAGGCTGGACACCAGATATTGCTGGGGCAGGGGAGGGTCATTGGTGTTGGGTTTCAGGGATGGGGGATGTATGGGAGGAAGTTCACCTGAGCATAATTATAAGTTATATAAAACTGTTCAAATGTTCACAGGGCTTTGTCACAATGGATGAATAATCACTCAATAAATGAAAGAATACTGAATTCCCATCCTGGAGAGCTCTGCTACATTTTCTAAGGGAGCAGCAAAAGACCCCCAAGTGCAGGGGCAGTGACTGGTGAAGGAGGATGATCCACTGATTGGCCCTTGATATCGATGACTAGTCTTATGAGGCTTTGCTCTTGAAATTGAAACTTAGCTGATTGTTATGGGGTACCTACCTGCCTTCTGAGAGCCTCCATGTTGCTCAAATGTGGTCTCCCTCCAAGCCAACCTCAGCATATGAATGCCTTCCCTTCCTCCTGACATGGGACGTGGCTCCTGGGGATGGGCCTCCCTGGAACTGAAGGATTTCTACCAAGTGCCAACTGACAATATGACTGGAAAAACACATTGAATAAAAAAGGGTAAAAGGTAAAGATAAATGAGTTTCTATGGCTAAGAGACTTCAAAATGAGTCGGGAGGTCATCCCAGAGGTGACGCTTACACACATCTCAGTAGGATCTCATAGAATTCCAAAGTGGATATCACCCCAAATAGTGGGGCTCCTGAGAGCTCTGGAGACACCCAGGTCCTATGCCAGGGCAGATAGCTCCAGAGTTTGGTGCCTTGCCAGTGGGCCCTACTTTGGAGTTTGTGCTCCTGAGAGTGACAGAGTTGGACTCAACTATGTCTTCCCTGGGCATGGCTCATCTGTCCCTTCTATTCAAACCTATACTTGGTGCTAGAGTTTGGAAGTGTATGTCCAGAGATGTACATGTGCCAGCTGGGCCCAGAACTTCCATGGAGCACCAACTCCTACTCTACGGCTCATTGGACTCACCCAGGACAACTGGTGGAGAGATGATTATGGACAATGTCTGTCCCAGGGGAGGGAAAGATTCTGCAGCTGCAGGCAGGATAATCCCATACATCTCTCTCTCTCACAGGATATAAGCCCCATCTCAGTTGGAGGTGGAGTGGACATCACCATCCCAGACTCCTCAGGATGGAGGAAGAGCTATGGACTAGAGTGGACTTACATGTATTGTACTATAGAAATATTCTGATTCAAGCAATGGAAAAAATTACAACACTGATGTGGAGCCAGTGACCACTAGAGCCTCTGGGGGCAGGGAGAGGGAAAAGCAGTTGTAATACGGGGCTTTTTCGGGACATAGGAATTGTCCTGAGTGACATTGCAAAGAAAGATATAGGCCATTTTATATCATCATATAACATGCATAACTGTGTGGGAGACAGTGGGGACTGTAATATGAACTGTGGTCGATTCTTAGTGGTGAGGCCCCATGATGTGTTTATCAATTGTGATGAATGTGCCACACTAATGAAGGATGTTTGTGTGTGGCGGGATGTGGGAGGGGCGGGGGGGCATATGGGAATCCTTATATTTTTGTGTAACATTTATGCAATCAAGGTATCTTTTTTAAAAATAAAAAGAAATATTATAAAAATAATTATTCAACATGATAAATTTGTTTTTTTATTTATTTTTGTTTGTCTTATATAAAGATCTTCTTTCAATCTTAAATTCCCCACAGAATTTTAAACAACTAGCAAAAGCTGCTAGAGCAATTTTCCTCAGAACTCCGTAAAACAGTTAAAGTGTTGTAACTGAGTGAGGACTGAATAAAACTATATATAATTCTATCAGCATTCAGACAAATTTCTGCCTCCTACCGTACTTCCTCCATAGCCCCATGAGGAGCCAGACTATCCTCCAATTATGGGTCCCTGCACTGTTTCAGTAGTAGCTGAGTAATACATATATGTATACTGATTTACCTGTAAGCCAGTTTCAGTAATTCAGGTATGAAAGTCTGAACTAGGAAACTCATTTCAGGCTAACTCTCCCAGAACTTTCTCTGCAGGAAGAAGCACCATGCTGAAAGGTAAAGCAAATTAAGAAACAATTTTTTCTAAGCAGCCATAAGCAAAGAATTATCTGCTTTAAGTCATTAAACAGAGAAACAAAGAGGAAGAGAAATTCTATTTCATAGGGAATAGAAGAGGCATTCAAATTTCTGTAAATGGGGGAGTTCCTAAATGTGCAAGCAAGCACAAGCTCAGGACAGGTCTCATGCTCAGAAAAGACACAGAAGACCATGCATTTAATGTTTACCTTAGGCTGATCTTCTTGAGGGAGGGGTAAATTCTGAAGGACAACACCAGCTTACACAGAGCCAATTTGCAAACATTGTGTAACATGTTTTGCATTGGTTTATTTGTGCTTTTTAGCCTCTGTCATATCACTAGTAGGATACAAACTTAAGGGACAGCTCAGGGACTAAATCCCAGAGTTAACAATTTAAAATAAAATTTGGAATGTGCAATGAAAGATTATATGACAAACAAAGAAATAGGAAATGATTCTTTCATTGGCCAAAATAACCAAGTAACCTGTTCTGGCATTAAATAAAATAAGCACTGAAGAAATAATTCTCTCAGAAAGGGTACCAGTATTTAGAATAAGAATGAAAACTATGATTCATTTATTAAATTTCTGATACAGGTGGTATTACCCTGCATTTCCAATCAGGGTATTGATCACCTTGTAAGGCAGAAGAAAGGGTTTTTGAAATCAGAGAACACCTTAAATTTTAGTATTTTGAGGTTTTTTTACATTAGGACTATTTTATAATTATTGGTTGAAATCTCATTGGGATATGCTACATAATAATCTTTTCCTTTTCTGTTAGCAATATATTAACCAGAGTAATTGCTGAATATTGTTTAACTTACTGTTAAATGTTCTCCACAATGTGATCAAATATCAATTAATATTTATTAATTTCCTTGAGGTTATTATAAAATAATTGAATTAAAGTAGGGCCTAATTTCTGAAATACATTAATTATAATTTCAACTTTATTGCTCCAATTAAGTGAAATTTTTCATCAGTTAATAGAACAATCATATAAATCCATATCACTTAAATTTTCCACTTCAGTGGATCTACAAATTCTAAGGCCTATGTTTCACATGGTGTTTTTCCTTCTAAAACCATAATTCTATATATTAAATATTATCCAGTATTTAATGAATACATAGCATTCTGCCCAGACTTACTTACCTACAACATTATCTATTGGTAGGATGCTGGATTTTGTCACATGCCTTTTCTGTATCAATTGAGTTGATCTTATGATTTCTATTCTTTGATTTCTTAAAGTGGTGTGTTACATTGATTGATTTTTTTGTATTGAAGTACTGTGGCATACCTTCAATAAAACCCGTATGATCATGGTGTATAATTTTTTTTAACGTGCTATTGGAGTCAATTTGCAAGTATTTTGTTTAGGAATATTGGATTTATTTGTTAGAAAAATTATTCTATAATTTTCTTTTCTTAGATGGCTTTGGTATTAGGACGATACTGGCTGCATAGAATGCATTTGATAGTGTTCCCTCCCATTCAATCTTTGGAAGAGTTTGAGCAGGATTGGTATAAAATCTTTTTTGAATGATTGGTAGAATTTGCCTGTGAAGCCAACTGGTCGTGGACTTTTCTTTTGTGGGAGTTTTTTTTTTTTTCCATTTATTGAACTATATCACTCATACATAAACATACTTAAAAAAATAATAGCCACAGTGGTAAAAACAGCATGGTACTGACATAAAGACAGACACATAGACCAATGGAACTGAATTGATGGTTCAGAAACAGACACTTACATCTATGGTCAAGAGATTTTTGACTAGCCTGTCAAATGCACCCAGTTCAGGCAGAATAGCCTATTCAATAAATGGTGCAGGGAAACTGGTTATCCATAGCCAAAAGAAGGAAAAAGGACCCCTATATCACACCTTATACAAAAATTAACTCAAAATGGAAGAACCATAAATATAAAAGCAAGAATAAAAATATCAAAGCAAGAACTATAAAGCTTCCAGAAAAAAACATAGGAAAATATCTTCAAGACCTGGTGATAGGTGGTGGATACTTTAAGGAGCTAAGAGGAGGACTGAGATGGACTACTGGTGATTTAATGTATGTAGAAGTTTTAATTAACTTTACTGTAAAGGTGTGGAAATGTGTAGAGTTCATGGTAATACATTAGAGTGAGTAACAGCTTGTTTATAAATGGGATTGTGGATAAAAAGGGCAGTCCAGTAATGTGGGAGGTTTTGATGAATGCTTTGATCTGTTTACTTGTGATTGTTTTGATGAGGTCTTTTATTTCTCTAGGGTCAGTGTAGGTTGTGCAGCTCTTTCAGGGAATTTGTCCATTTCATCTAAGTTGTCTAGTTTGTTGGCATACAATTGTTCATAATATCCTCTTATTATCTTTTTGTTTCTGCTGGGCCAGTAGTCATGCACCTCCTCTCATTTCTGGCTTTATTTATTTGCAACTTTTCTCATTTTTCTTTGTCGGTCTATCTAAGTGTTTGTCAATTTTGTTGATCTTCTCAAATAACCAACTTTTGGTTTTGTTGATTTTTTCTGTTGTCTAATTTTTTATCAACTTCATTTTTTTTTCCACTCTAATTTTTGTTATTTCTTTTCTACTTGCTTTGAGATTAGTTTGAAGTTTTTTTTTTCTATTAGTAGTTCCTCCAAGTATGTAGTTAGGTCTTTGATTTTAGTTCTTTCTTCTTTTATAATACAGGAATTTAGGGCTATAAATTTCCCTCTCAGCACTGCCTTTATTGCATCCCATTAGTTTTGATGTGTAGTGTTTTCATTTTCATTTGTCTCAAGATACTTACTGATATTTCTTGCTATTTCTTCTCCTTTTTTTAAACACTAACATACATTTATTTTGTTTCAGAGAAAAACATTTTTACATATGCATTATTAATCATACTCATTTTTCACAACAGAGTTTGCTGTTTCTTTTTTTTAACTTTCTTTCCAGTGATACATATGACCTTAGAGTTTACCTTTCAAACACTATCATACCCATATATTAGTACTGCTAATAACAAACACTATGATATGTTTTCTCCATTTCTATTCATTTCCAAACATTTCCAAACAAACTTTTTACCAAATCTGAATAGATCAAACCTTAACTTTCCATTCACTAATATCATTCTATTTCTTTGGTAACATATTCTAGCTATTCACTCCATGAGTTAATAGCTCATGTTCATAATAGTGAAATAGTACAGTATTTGTATTATTTCATTTCATAATAGTGAAATAACACAGTATTTTTCCTTTTGTCATTTTTTGCCTTGTGTATTTTGGGGCACCTAGGTTAGGTGAATAGATAATAATTATTGTTATTTCTTTCTGGTTGATTACCCTTTTTATTAATATATACTGCCATTCTTTGTTTCTAATAACAGTTTTGCTTTTAAAGTCTATTTTGTCTGATATTAGTACATCTATGCGAGCATTGTTTAGTTTACTGCATTAAAGGAATATCTTTTTCCAGCCCTTAACTTTCAACCTATTTGTATCCTTGATTCTAACACAAGTCTCTTGTAGAAAGCATAGATAGCTCATAGAGTTTTATCTATTCTACCAGTCTGTGTGTTTTGATTGCGTAGCTTAATATATTATTATTCAATGTCACTATTCTGAAGGTAGAACTTACTTCACTCATTTTATACTTTGTTTTTTTAATATATCTCATATCTTATTTATATCACTCTATTTACATTTTTATTAACTTTTGCTGATAATCTTTTAGACTCTCTTCCAAGGCTTTTTTTCACGTCTTTTCCTTTCAGCCTGAAGGACTCCCTTTAGTATTTCTTGTAGGGCAGGTCTCTTGCTAATGAACACTTTCAGTTTCTGGTTATCTGTGAATGTCTTAAACTCTCCCTCATTTTTGAAGGAAAATTTTTCTAGCTATAGATTTCTTGGTTGGCAGTTTTTCTTTTTCAGTAAATATATCATACTACTAATTTCTTGCCTCCATGGTTTCTGATGAGAAATCAGCACTTAGTCTTATTGGACATCACTTGTATGAGTTGAATCATTTTGGTGCTTTCAGAATTCTCTCTATATCTTTGACGCTTGACATTCTGATTACTATGTGCCTTGCAAAAGTTCTATTAGGATTTATTCAGTGAAATATGTCATACTTCCTGGATATGGATATTTATATCTTTCAAAAGATGTGGGAATTGTTTGACCTATAATTCCTCAAATATTCTTGCTGCCACCTTTCCCTTCTCTTCTCCTTCTGAGACACCCATGACATGTATATTTCAGTGTCTCATACTGTCATTCAAATCCCTGATTCTGTTCACTTTTTTTACACTTTTATCTACCCATTCTTCTGTTTGATTTCAAAAGCCCTATATTCTAGATTCCTGATCCTTCTTCTGCCTCTTCAGATCTGCTGTTGTATGCCTCCAGTGTACTTTTAGTTTCATTTCATTCCCATGAGATCTATTATTTTTCTTTACATGCTTTCAATTTCTTCCTTGTGCTCACCAAGTCTACTTAATATCCTTAATCTCTTTAGGTATCCCATTGAATTTATTAAGGTTATTTGTTTAAATAAATGTAATTAGTTATCTTAAATCATTTATCTTTACTGGAGGTTTAATTTGTTCCATTGTCTGTGCCATGTCTTCCTGTTTCTTAGTATGGCTTGTAATTTTTGCTGATTTCTTAGCATCTGATTTCTTGATATGTTTATTCTTGGCTCAGTTTTTCTCTTCATTAGTCAGTCAAAGGGGTGCTAAAGTGAAATACCAAAAATGGGTTTGTCTTTAAAAAGGGTATTTATTTGGGGTAGAATTCCACAGATACCAGGCCATAAAGCATTAAGTTTCTTCTCTCACCAAAGTCCATTGCCACGTGTTGGAGCAAGACAGCTGCCGATGTTTGCCAGGGTTCAGGCTTCTTGGGTTCCCCTCTTCCTGGGGCTGTGTTTCTTTCTGGGCTTAGCTCTTCTGGTTCCTCCACAAGGTCAGCTGTAGACTATCAGGCAGATGGCTCACTTCTCTTCTCCTGGGGCCTTCTTTCCAACATGAAAACTCCAACATCAAAACTGCTTCTCAAAATCTGCTTTAACTCTATTCTTGCCATACCTTTTTTTTTTTTTTAATTATGGGTAAAAATCAAAATTCTCACAATACATACAAACATTTGTAAAATGATATATAAATATATATGCATATATGTGTATTTGCTTACAAAAATGTTATTTATATATATACATATACATACATTTCAAGAGGTGCCCAGACCACCCAAATTATCACACGGAACCCACTGGGATTCCCATGCCGCCCAGAGTCGGGAGGTCATCCCAGAGGTAACTCTTACGCACACCTCAGTAGGAGCTCATAGAACATCTAAGTGCCTATCACCCCACTCAGTGGGGTTCCTGAGAGCTCCAGAGACACCCTGGTCCTATATAAGTGGCGATAGCCCCAGAGACTGATGCCTTATCAGTGGGTTCTACTTTGGAATCTGTGCTCCTGAGAGTGACAGAATTAGACTCAAATAAGACCTCCCTGCACATGGTTCACCAGTCCCTTCTATTCAAACCTACATGTGATGCTGGAGTTTCTTAGGTATACTTCCAGAGACTGTTGCCATACCTTTTATATTTGATTCCCCACCCACCAAGGGGTGGGGCTCAACACCCTACTGACGTGGCCCAGTCAATGCCCTAATCATAACTTAATCATTCCCAGATTAACATATCAGTTTACAAGCATGATCCAATTATATTTTTGGAATTCATAATTACATTAAATTGGCCAATGGCTACATTCTCTTTATCCTAGGGCTTTCTTGTTAAGTGGTTTCATGCAAAAAGCTCCTCCATGACACTTAGTTCAACTTATATTAGCCCTTTATAATAACCCATGGTTAACTATTCAAATTTTTTCAGTCATATTCATTTGTTTCTTGCCCTGAATATATAGCACATTTTTGTTTGAGATTCTATTGTTTTTTTTAACTTATTTCATCCCCAAGAGTAAGTTTCCCTTTCCCTGTCCCAACTCTGGGAATGTCAAACTCTTCTGTTTGACTTTTTTTTACCTCCCTATATTTTTAACACTCTTTTAATTTTCTCTAGCTCCTATTCACTGGAGGGTTAATTTTCATAGTAGGAAACCCTGGAGACTACCTTCCAAGAGCTATTTCCCTTGCCAAAACTGGCCTGGTACACAAAAATGGTTGTAGCTAATTTTTAATGTGTCCAGGGTAGGTGACCAAAAAGGCTGCCAGACTTCTCTTTGATGAATCCCTGAATCTTTCTTTCTGGAAATAACCAGCAGGAGGCTCTCTTTAGCCAGCTGTTCTTGGACCCCTCAGGTAGTGCAAGCAAGACAGCTCCATCCATCTGCCCCATGGGCTCTAAGCTCCCTCTCAACTAGAAACAAAGTGGTCATCACCATCTCAAACATTGGAGAATGAACAATGGACTAAAGTAGACTTATTGTTCTATTATAGACGTTATTATTCTAGCAATGGATGAACTTTTATCATTGATATAAAGGCAGTGGCCACCAAAGTTTCTGAAGGAAGGGAGAGGGAAGGATATGTGTAATATAGGGGCATATTTGGGACATTGGAATTGGCCTGCATGACATTGCAATGATAGACTTAGGCCATTATACATTTTGTCAAAACCTATAAAATTGTGTGAGGCAGAGTGTAAACAATAATGTAAGCTATATTCCATGATTAGTAGCAATGCTTAAATATGTGTCCATCAATTGTAACAAATGTACCAGTCTAATAAAAGATGTTGTTAATGTGGGAAAGTATGGGAGGAGGATGGGGTGGGAAATATATGAATCCCCTATATTTTTTGAGGTAACATTTATGTAATCTAAAACTTCTCTAAAAATAAAAAAAGATCAAAGATAATAAAAGAAAGACTGAGGCTGTTAACTGTGATGGCATGAAGCTGTTGTAAAAATCCCAGCACCTGTCATCTGAATTGTCTAATCAACCACCACATACCTGATGGGTCTTGCTCAGCCCCTTTGTGTGTTGGAGAGCTTCCCTTCAACAAGCTGTTATTCACCAGTCCAAGAAGGTGTTGTGTCTCTAAGTCAGCCCCAGGCCCTCCCCTGCCAAAGGCAGATTTGAAATAGAGGCTGTTGATTGCTTCCTGGGACTGGAAGACTTAAACTCTCTGAATTTTCCCAAGAAAGTGATCAGACTCCACTTGTATTCCCCTCCTGCCAGTGACCGAGTCAGTGCAGTGGCTGTAGATGACATTCGGTGCTGGCTTAATTTTACCTGTTTGAATTTCCCCGAAGAACTACTCAAACTTCAGCCCACTACATTGCCAGAGGTAGGACTGGAGCAGGGGGTGCAGGCAGGCTTCTGGGCCAGGCAGACCAAAATTGACCTCATTGATCCCAGAAACTGGACAAATTTCACCCAGCTTCCTTTCCTGCCATGGCAGTGTCAGGGCTGTGGTTGGAGAAGAAGTTCTGTGCTGGAAAGATTTAAACTGTCTGCTTGTCTTCAAGAAACTGCTCACATTTCAGCCCTCTCCCTTCCCTGCCTGAGGCAGGGTTGGAGCTAAACTCACTAGGTTTTTCAGTGGGTCCATTCTCCACTCCCATTAGGGGCATAGTTAAAATGGAGGCTGCCAGTTTCTTTCTGATTTTGTTAGATTTAAAATTTAGCTGTGCTCAGAACTGGAATCTAGCTAGCTGAATTGGTAATCAGTTGCCTGCTTTTGTGAGATAGAGCTTCCTCAATTCTAGCTATTTAGTGGTTCCCAAGGTGGCCCACCATGCAAGTTGGGGATGGACACCAGCTTCCACAGCTTCCATAGCATGGAATGATCTACTCACAAATATTCACCACAAATTGTCCCTTCCTTTCTCTCTTTCCTATGGTGTTTGGGGTTCTGGTCTCCACAGTCCCCTAAATACATGATTTAGACATATCATAGGTAATTCCTATCTGCCCTGGAGGTCGAGCTAAATCTTGGATTCTCCTTTAATCTAGTTGGCATTTGGAATGGATTTTTTACCCATGCATGATGTTGCAACTTCATATTTTGCTCATCTGTAAAATGCAGGTTTTCAGAGTGATTCAGATCTCTTGACATATGGCATATTTCATCATATTATATCAAAGTAAATAACACTGAATAGTATCAACATTTTTACAGACTAGACTTCAACTATTAGTTTTCAAGTTGGATACAATTTTATAAATTACTAATTTTCACTTGAAACTCAAATTGTCATATTTTCCCATTGTTTGTCTCTGTTCTATACCATTGCTTTCTACTCATTAATTTTACTATTTTCTTCCCTCTACAAATAGGAATATCATTTTGCTCTTTTTATCCTGGTTTCTTGAGTTAAAAATGGCCAATATCCTTAAAGTTTTCTCTTTTTCTAGTATAATCTCTTAGGATATTCAACCTTTCAACATATTTCTATGCCAAGATTTATTTCCATTCTATCAAATGTTATATCTGGTAATCTCATTGTCATTCAATTAAATATATTTAAAATTCCCTTGTGATTTCTTTTTAAATCACCAACTGCTCAAATATATGTTGTTTAAATCTATATTTTCTTTATTGTTGATATATAAATTAATTCTACCATGGTCATAGTATATACTCTGTGTAATTATGTCCTCTTAAATACATGAAGACTCATTTAATGGTTAAGTATACCATCCATCTTCTTATATTCTCAAGGCAAATAGCAATTAAAACCACAATGAATTTCTTAAATTAACAAGACTGGCAAAACCAAAGGATGGTAATGACACTTCTCAACCAAATCTCTCATGTGTTTTGTGGTGATGCAAGATAGCAAAAGTTTTTTGTTTGTTTTTTAAATGCCAAGCAGTTCCTTGTAAAAAGAATTATCATCTCTCTAAACCAATGAGCTGACACTTTATTATTTACCCAACATGATTGAAAACTTAACATCTATAAATCTGGTAATAGAATGTACAGAGCAGTTTTATTCATAATAACTAAAGAAAGATGTGACAAAGCTGTCCATCAAAGAAAAAATGAAAAAGTGTGATATGTTTAAATTGTACATATTATTCAATTTTAATAGTAACAGATACTGAAACACAAGCACATGGATGAATCTCAGAAACATTTAAGTTTGAAAATATCCTTGAGTGAATGACCATTGCATAATGTCACGTACAAAAAAGTGTAGAACAGCACATGAGCACATGGTAAAATAAATGAATCCAAAAATAAATGACTTTTGGAAGAAGGGAAGAAGCATGGAAAAACCTATGGGATAATGGTAATAACTATATCTTTTAAGTGATTTCTGTTATGGGGGTTATATTTTCCAAATTTCATTTTAAAATATTAATTTAAAGTTTCATGTCTTGAGCTCTTTGTGAATTATGCCAAAAAGAAAAGAAACCAAACAGAAAAAAAAAATTCATTTAATTTCACACATCCTGAAGTGCTTATGGGTGAAGGTTACTGATGTCTGCAAATTGCTTTATAATAAAAGAAATTTTAAAATAACAAACAAAAATTATTTTTAATAGAAAACCAGGTGAAAAGATGAATATATAAAACAATTATAGCAAAATCACTTTGTACAATATAACTAATATAGATTTGTTCAGAATATATTTCTTTCATCTTTATTGTATGCTTAATTTTTTTCTTAATGAAATAAAGTTTAAAATAAAAAATAAAATTGTTATGAAACTTGGCAAGTCCACTGCATATTCAGAAGACAATATCCAGTGAGTTTCAAATAGATGAATAGAAAATTTCATGTGATTAAAATTTAAATTAACAAAAATGTATAATGAATATCCTTCAGAAAAACATAACAAAATGTTTTCCTTATTATCTTAATAACAAAAGAATATCAAATATAACTTTCCAATTTAAAAAAGTTTTAAAGGTAATTAAACCCATTCAATTAAAAAGAATGCAGTTTTGTGCCCTGACTGTGGTGGTGGTTTTACTCCTTCTAAGGGAGAATCTGTTTCCTTGCCTTTTCTTGTTTCTGGAAGGCATCTGCATTTCTTTGCTCCTGACCCCTTCCTCAAATTAACCCAACCTCTTGCTTCAGTAGTCACACCTCCCTCTGCCTCCATCTCAAGAGAACACTTGTGATTACATTTAGGACCAACCTGGATAAACCTGGATTACCTCCTTGAACTAAATCAAAGCTGCAAAGTTTATTTTGCTACTTAATGGTGCATTACTGGGCTCAGGACAGGGATACCTTCCAGAATACTCTTTCAGCCCACCACACTATATCCTTGTCAATATCTTGTATGCCATTTTTCCTATAATTTCAACTAATTTGATGAGTGGGACAAATAATATGATGGAAAAAGAATTTGCATTTTATTATTCTAGTCATTTAAGTCTCCTCTTATGTGGTCTTTCTGTTCATCCATACATCTACTTGGGACATTAATATCATGTTTATTAAATTCCATCATATATATTAAAAATATCAATCATGAGTGAGTTGTGTGTGTTTCAAATCTTTTTCTAACAGTTGATTAGTTGTTATTTTAATGATGTGTGTTTTTATTGGTTAATTTTTCTTTTATATTCCCTTTTGTAATTTATTTTCTAATTAATTTAGAATAAAATTTTCACTTGGGGACACAGTTCTATGAATTTTGACAAATGTATAGAGTTGCTATAACTATTTTGTATCTATTTTGATTTTTGCTTAATTATAGTGGATGGGAGTAGAAAGAACGACAGACGGAATTTTTAAATGTTATCTAATAAAATGTGTAATATTTCTTTTATGATTTCTCCCATCTTTTAACCTAATCAAATATTCCCCATCTAGTGATTATTTGTTGCTTTTATAATATTTTATATTATATTTGGTTCTTTAATCCATTTTAAATATATGAAGTGTACAGAGAGTTGAGAATCTACAAAGATTTTTTTTTTTTCAAATTGCTAAATATTTGACCCAATGCTATTTATTGGATGATCCATTTTTCTAATCAGTGTTCTATAATTTCTTCTCAGGAAGACATTTTTTCCAGGAGTGTAAAGATGGTTTTATGTTGGAAAACTAGTAATATAGTAGTCACCACACAAATCAAGTGTGAAGAGACATTTAAGGTACAATTTTAGGAGGTTAAGTAAACACTTGTATTTTTTAAAAATAAAATTTAATTGAAGTATACCATTTCTACATGAGAATACATAAACAATAAGGGAATAGTAAAATTTTTGAATTTTCAAAACAAACATGTATGTCATCATAAAAATCTCACACACATCTCCTCAACACCAAAACCTTTCATTGGTGTGAAACATTTGTCACAATCTATGAAAAAAAACATCAAAATATTACTACCAATTATAGCCCATATCTTAAATTTCATGTATTTTCCCCCAGTCCACCCAATTATGAACAATTTGTTATCATTCATGAGAACATTCTCATATTTGTCCTGTTATGCTTAGTCCATTATCCACCACTGGAATCCCTGTGTCATATACTCCCATACTTTGTACAATTCATTCAAAATGTACAACCAGTGGTTCTCATTTATATCACAGTTTGTGATGTTATCACCTCAGGCAATTTTAAAACATTTTCATTACTCCAAAAGGAAAAAAAAAAAAAACCCATATTCCCTTATACCCCCCACTTTTGTCCCTTAAAATTGAAATATCTTCTTGGCATTGCTGCAAAACATTGCAATAGTACTATTTTCCTTAATTTACATTAGTTTTAATCTTCCCATATATTACCATATTATTAACATTTTGTAAACGAAGATCATTCTTATATGGATAGTATTGACCACAATCAGTTTTCATGCTTTTTGAACTTTATTTCTATGAATTTTTTAAACATATTTGTGGCAGTTTGATATTATTTATGAATTCCAAAA
>JAKSZT010054117.1:68607-79754 GCA_026826555.1 Tolypeutes matacus
ACATCCAAAAAATCCACTAGGAATTGCACTATTAAAATTCTATACTTCATTTTTAATATATATTTTTTTATTTTATAAATGTACTAAGATTACATAAATGTTACATAAAAAAATTAGGGAATTCCTATATGCCCCACCCCCATCCCTCCCACACTTTCCCATATTAACAACATCCTTCATTAGTGTGGTACATTTGCTACAATTGATGAACACATAATTTGCCATCAAATGTTAATTATAGTTTACATTTTAGTTTAAACTGTCTCCCACAAAATTTTGTAAGTTATAAGATATATAATGGCTTGTATCTGTCATTGTAACATCATTCAAGAGAGTTCCAATGTCCAAAAATGCCCCAATATTACACCTATTTTTCCCTCTTCCTCCCCAGAACAACCAGTAGCCATTGTCTCCATAACAATGATAAATGTTCTTCTATTGCTAGAGTCACAATAAGTTTATAGTAGTATAACCATATGCCTACCTTAGTCCATAGTTCATTCCCCAATCTTGAGGTTTCTGGGATGGTGATGCTCATTCTGCCTCTAACTGAGAGGGGGCTGAGATCTCATGATGCAGATGGATGGGACTATCTTGCTTACAGTTGTAGACTCTCGCTGTTCTTTGGGATGGTCATTATCCATCATCATCTCCTTGTTAGCTGTCTTGGGTGAGGCCAATGAACTGGAGATAAGGTGTTGCAACTCTTCTGAGATTCAGTTCCCAAATGGCACATGGAAAACCCAAAGATTTAAGTCCCTTGGACATAAGCCTAGGAACTCTAGTACTAACTCTAGGTTCAAATAGAAGGGGCAGAAGAGCCATGTGTAGAGAAACCAAAACAAAGTCCAATTCTGTCAAACTGGGAAGCTTAAATTCCAAAGAAGGGCCCACTGGCAGGGCACCAAACTCCTGAGCTGTCAGTCCTGTCTATAGTGTCTGGATGTATACAGAGCCCTTAGGAGCCCTGATATTTGTGGCAATATTTACTGTGGCAGTCAATGAGATCCTGCTGATATGTGCATGAGTGTAACCTCTAGGATGACCTCCTGAATGACTTTGAAGTCTCTTAGCCATAAAAAAAAAAAAAAAACCCATCTGTATTTACCCTTTCCTCCTTTGTGTCAAGGTCTTTTTCTGGTTACATTCCTAGTTGGCACTTGGTAGTAATCCCTCAGTGCCAGGGAGGCTCATCACTAGGAGTCATGTCCCTAGGAGTCATGCTGGAGGGAAGGTAATGCATTTATATGCTAAGTTTGGCTCAGGGAGAAGTCACATTTGAATAACAAAGAGGCTCTCAGGAGATAACTCTTAGGAGACCTATAATACTAGGCTAAGCTTAAATTTCAAAAGGAAAGGATCTAAGTACAGTCAACAAAATCAAGGGCCTGTCAGTGGTCCATCCTTCTTCACTAGTCACTGCCTCTCTACTTGGAGTATTCTTGCTTTTCCATTTGAGATTGTAGCAGAATCCCCCAGAATAGGAATTTGATATTTTTTGGTAATTGTGTGGATATCCACCCACCATCTACACTTCACGTTATTACCAAAATATGTATCCTATAGTATAGATTAATACATTGTAAAGTCGGCATCTATATATCCACCATTTCAGCTTCTGTTTTACAATAAGCACTTTGCTATATTGTTTTATCATTTTTCTATCCATTCTTTTGTGAATTCATTCAACCACCTTTCTTTCTTTTTTATTTGTTTGCATTTCAAATTAAGTTGCAAACATCATTAATCTTCACTACTAAACATGCTAATTATTTGAGTATTGGTCTTTTTTCTTTTTTTTAGGTAGACTTTTTAGCTAAATGTATGCATATTAAAATCTTATGATTCAAATAAATTTGGGAAATATACCTTTAGCTTAAACTACCACTTCAACTTAAAGAGAACATATCACCATCATTCCAATGAATTTCATCTCTACTTCTCAGTTAACCCTAAAAAATTTCTCCATTATATAGAGGCAACTACTAGGTGGTTATTTATTTATTTTATCATTGGTTAATATTTATGCTCTAGAACTTTATTTACGTGGCTTATGCAAGAGTCACTGTTTTGAGTAAAGTTTTTATTTAAAAACTGCAAATAATGTTTTTGAAATATATTATGTTGTTGGGCATATCATTTGTTTATTAATTTAAAAAAATTTTTTGAGGGACACTGGTATTATTCCATTTTTTAGTTAATATTAACAAAGAAGCTGAGTACATACTTGTACAAGTCTCTTTTGGATCTATACATTAATTTCTCTTGAGTATATAATTGACTTATCTTGTTGGCTCATATAAGTTCTAAAAGATACTGTTCAATTTTTTGTGACGTTTATAGCATCTTGAAAACTACCAAAGTGCATGAAAGGCTAGATTTTGCAATAACATCTCCATTATTTGGTTTTGCCAGACTTGTTAATTTTAGAAATAGAGGAGTTGTATAGTAGCATATATTTGTGCTTTCCTTAGCATTTCTCTTGAGAGTGTATCAACATAGGCAACACACTAAGCCATTAAACAACTCTCCATGAATTTAAAAAGACTTCACTTTTACTTAATGATTTCTGACCAAAATAGAAATAATTTAGATACAAGGAACCAAATATGTTGAAATTGGGTAACATATATTTACCCAATCTGAGTCAAAAATAAATCCAAAGGAAAATTAAACATATATGATTAATTAAATGAGAGTAAAATAAAATATATCAAAATAGATGGAATAGAAAATAAAGCAGTACTTAGAGAATAGTTTATATCTTTTAATGCTTACTGTGGAAAGAGAAACAGGCCTAAAGAAAATGGCCTACACTTCTCTTTCATATGTCCAAGAAAAGAAGAGCAAATTCATTCATTAAGTAGAAGGAAGCAAATACTTTTTTAAAAAGTAAAATGTAGAAATCAATGTTATATAATATGGAAAAAAAAATGAAGGGAAATGTGAGAAAAGCAAAAGGTTTTCTTTGAAATGATCAACCAAATTGATTAACCCATACCTAGTATTATCATGAATAAAAGAGACTGGAAAAAATTGCCATTACAAATGAAACATGGGTTATTAGTAAAAGGCAGACTACAATACAATATATTATGGTGTTTGGCAGGCATTCTCTAGAAAATGTGTGCAATAAAACAACAAAAAATTTTAATTGCTAATAAATTTGAGTTTGAAATTAATTTAGAATTTTAGATAACTTGTAACCCCCATGTAAGCATGAAAGCATCCCAAATCTTAAAGACATTGTGATGCAATTGTTGATTATATTAATAATTGTGAATTATTTTGATATTATGTATTGAAATATATTTTGAAAATCTGCATCACTCTGTGAACCAATATTTTTCAATGGAAATGTCATGATGTTATGAAATCATGCCTTGGGTTGATTAAAACTCACTCAAATTCCTAAAGAGATCAATTATTTTAAATCTAACAGAGCATGAAAAGTTAACTAATATGGCTGCAGATTGCATATTGAAAGTCTCCTATAAGAAATTACCATTTGTTGACTTTTGGTATAGAGTCACAGAAGAATAATGATGATTCTCTTAAAATGCTATTAATGAAAGCCTTACCTCTTGTAATCATATATCTGTGTGAGGCATATTTTCTTCACATTCTTCAACCAAAAAAACATATTGTAATATAATGAATGAAAAAGCAAGTATGAGAATTCATCTGTGTTCTATTAATCCAGACATTAAAGCAGTTTTCAAAAATGTAAAAAGAAGCCTCAATTCTCACACATTTAATTTTTAAATAACATGCTATATCATAAAATATGTTGTATGAACGTGGTAAAAATTACTAATTTTTAATAAATTAAATGTATGTTAAGCATGTATTTGAGTTTCTAATGTAATCATTTTTAGTATCTATAATAAGCAACATAAATATAATTTCTTTAGCATCTTCAATAATTTTTAAGTTTGTAAAGTGTCCCTGAAATCCCCTAATATAGAACAGATGGCTTTCATATTTATGCTTTAAATTCTGTTCTTCAACAGTCCCTAATTTCAGATAGTATCCTTTCTCATGTATTTACTTGGCCATAATTTTATTTTGAGTGTTCTGTTTCCATAAAAATAAAAATACTCTGGATTTTATTGGCTGTCACACTGTCACTTTTCCTATTCTGCATTTCAAGGGGAAAAACATGCTCAATTCTTCTATGTTATTTGATATAGTGTGAACTTTCTTTGTCATAGGGAGAGTTTGAAACCTGAGATAAACTTCAGAATGTAGCTTTCTGTCCAAATATACACTAATAGAGACTGAGAACTTGAAGTGATAATGCTGGTAGGTAAAGATCTGTTAAATCTCTGTCAACCACTGCTCATTGTTCCCACCTCTGGTTATGCCAAATATCTTCTATTGTTTCAGGAGGATTTCTGCTACCATGGATTTGACTTCTTATCTCTACACATGAAATTTCCCTGCTGATTGTATAATTGTGTTGATATCCTTATAGGTACATAGAGACTTCTGTTTTCGAGCTTTCATTCCAATATTTCCTTAGAGTTTATTAGCCTCCCCTGCATTTTGCTTCTTTCCATATTACCAGCCATTAATACAAATTAATAGAAATTTCAAGAAAAATAATAAAAATTGGCTGATTTCTTAAGAACCTCCTCTGAAGGGTAATGATTGACATTCTGAAGGGTATCAAAATTTATTGGTCACATTTTAGAAGTGAGGATCTTTTTAAGACATTTTGATGGATGAGTCCCACTCTGTGCCACTAATTAATTTTGCTTGTTTGTTTTACTTGTTTTCCTTTTTAAATCAAATATTGATGTAACTATTGTTCTTACTTTACTACCTACTCTCTATTGTTTTTAGTTATTTAAGTTAATTTTAATCTGTATAGGACTTTCTTCATGTCATAATTTTAGTCCAAACACTTAAGAAAAAAATATTTTGTTAGAGGAAGCATGATTGTATGTATTTACTATTTGTAAATAATTATATCTATACTCTAACATAAAATAGATCATGTATTGAAACATCTTGAATCTCCTGTGTATTGGAAAACAATATTAATACTTCTTTTTTATTAACTTTAATCAAAATATTTTGCTAAATATTTGCTAAGAAACACCTCTACAAATATAATTAATCTCAAGAGTTTATGCAAGGAATCCATAACTAGCTGTAGTTTCAGGAAACCCTGTTCTCCTGAGGATAAAATCACCAGTTAAACAGGGCTCATGAGAAGTATGATCCATACTTGTCTTTCTTAAGGAGAAAAAAAAACAAACAGGATAAAAAACAAACCAGAAGCAGAATGTTCATTTTTTAATACTTTTTTAATTAAAAAAATAGTTTATATTACATAAGTGTTACTTGAAAATACAGGAGATTCCCATATGCCCCACTCCTTACCCCTCCCACACTTTCCCTAATTAACAACATTCTTTATTAATGTGGTACATATGTTATAATGAACACACATTGGAGCATTGTCACTAAGTATGGCTTATAATTTATACTTTACACTCTGTACTGAACAATTTGGTAAGTTAAGACAAAATATATAATGGTCTGTATTATAAACCATTGCAACATCATTCAGAACAATACAAATGTCCTACAAATGCCCCCATATTACACCTGTTTTTCCCTCTCCCTCCCTTAAGAATCTCCAGTGACCCCTGCCTCCACATCAATGATAAAAGTTCTTCCATTGCAAGAATAACTATAAGTCTATAATAGAATAACCATAAGACTACTCTAATCCATAATAGTAAGTCTAATTTTGTCCATTTTTCATTCTCCAATTCTGAGATTTCTGGGATGGTGATGCCCACTCTACCTCTAATGGAGAAGGGTGCTTAGATCCCATGGGGCTTAACTTGCTTGCAGTTGCAGACTATCTTTGTTCCTTGGGATGGGCAATGTCCAACATAATCTCCTTGTTATTGACCGTGGTTAGTAAAAATGCTTCAATATTTTTACATCAATTGTAAGAAATGTACCATCTACATATAATATGTTATTAACAGGGGAGAGGGGAAAAGGTGGAGGATGTTGGGTGTATGAGAATCCCTTATATTTTGTACATAACTTTTCTGTAACCTAAAACTTCTTTGAAGATAAAATGAAAAAAAGAAGGTCACTGGGGGTATATACAGAAGAAAATGTCAATGTACATACAAGACAAGAGACCTTACAGTGGTAAAAGACATGTCAAGATTTTTAAAAATTATTTCAATTTTTTTTTTGTATTTTGATATTTTTAAAACTATCATTATTTCATCTTCTTATAAATTTTAGCTGGTTATTTTGTTGGTTTCATTTTCAAAGAAGTTTTGGATCACAAAAGGGTCACAACTGTGGCAGGAGAAGATCATTGGTATGGGCTGTCAGTGATGAAGTATGCATGGAAGGAACTTCACCTGGGACATACTGCTAAGGTATACAAATGTGTTCAAGTGTTCATGGGGCATTGTCATGGTGGGTGGAGATCCACACAATAACCAAAAGAATATCAATTTCTCATCCAGGGGACTTCTGCCACTTTCTCTAATGGGACAGCAAGAATCCCCCAAGTACAGTGACTAGGGAAGGAGGATGGACCATCATGACAGACCCTTGATATTGATGACTTACATGTGAATATTTTCTTTTGAAATTGAAACTTAGCCTAGTAGTATATGTTTCCTAAGAGTTACCTCCTGAGAGCCTCCTTGTTGCTCAAATGTGACCTATCTCTAAGCCAAACTGAGCATATGAATGCATTACTGTTCCCCCAGCATTGGACATGACTCCCAAGGATGAGTCTCCCTGGCACTGAGGGATTATTACCAAGCACCAACTAGCAATGCACCTGGAAAAAGACCTTGATGAAGAAGGGGAAAGGGTAATACAAATGAGTTTTTATGGCCAAGAGATTTCAAAGTGAGTTGGGAGGTCACTCCAGAGGTTACACTGATACACATATCAGGAGAATCTCATTGACTGTCACAGTAAATAATGCCTCAAATAGCAGGGCTCCTGAGGACTCGAGAGATATCCAGACACAATAGTAGGGCTGACAGCTCAGGAGTTTGGTGCCCTGCCAATGAGCCCTGATGTGAAATTTACACTCCTCAGTGTGAGAGTTGGAGTTATTTGTGATTTCACTACACATGGCTCTTCTGTCCCTTCTATTTCAACCTAGATTTAGTATTAGACTTGATAGGTGTATGTCTAAGGGCCTTAAATCTTTGGGCTTACCATATGCCAGTTGTGCCCTGAATCTCAACAAAGTTGCAACTCCTACTATTCAGTTCATTAGACTCACCCAGAAAGATTCTTAAATGAGCATGTGCCATACAAGTGACGCCATAAATTTTATCCTTTGAGAGAAGATGCAGTATAATAGATATTATCAATCTCTTCAAAAATTGTAAAATATGAATTCATGCCAGAGAATATATAAAATTTACCCCTTTTCAAGTTGTATTTGTGTATTTTCTTTGATTTGTTTCTTTTAAATTACAAGTGAATAATTACCTGAAACAACTCTGATATACCTGAGGGTCATTAGAATACTGATTTCTGTCCTATATGATAAACTTTTCTCATAAGATAGCCTAGATGCTTCCATTTCTAGTGTTTATATTATATAATTCATTTTTTAAAATGGTACCTGAAGATATGTTTATGAATCTATAGTATGTACTCAGAAGACTGGGAATATCCTGACACCAAAATTCCCTTGAAATTGAACTAGTGCAGCCACCAAGAATGAGATATTTCTTGAACTACATTGTAAAGGAAAAATAAGTAATTTACAGGTAAAAGAGAGTTATGATGGTATTTCATGGAAAATTATCCATGTAAATAAAATGAGTCACTAAGATATCAATGGAAATGTAAATATTTCAATTATAGTTTGTACAATGAACAATATCTGATATTTCCTGGATGTTATGAATCAGCCATACTGTATACCAATATTTTAATATATTATTTTTGTCCTCTGTTTAACAAAAGAGATGGAATTAACAACTAACATAGTATGTTATGATCTACAATTCAAAATTGTGAATACATACTTTATAAATATTCCCAAGGTAATAAGCAATAGGGAGAAAATCCTGAAATTTCTCTTAAGGTCAAAGCTATTTATAAAATCATTATGAAATTTCCATCCATTTGCCCCATGAGATCTAAGCCTCTTCTCAGTGAGGAACTGAATGGGTATTGCCAAACTTCCATGGTGCCCAGGAAAAGCTCCCCTCCACCTCTCCCAAGATATTAAGCTGAGGTAAAACCTCTGGCTTACTTCATCTGACTGAGAGGGGAACAGACATCTTCTTCCATGCCAAGTGTTATAAGGTAAAAGTGAGGAGGAGTTGAGGTGCTGCACTTCAGTGAATTTGGCCAGCAAAGCCCACATTGAATCTCAGCTCTGACTAGACCAAAACAAAAGAAAACAAAGCTTGAAACACCTCAGTAGAAAGGTCAGCTGACAACCACCATCTCCTGTCGAGTCTGGAAATTGCATGGACAAAACTGCTTTTGGTCCTCTTCAATCCTAACTCCTGGGAGGAAACCTGTTCCCCATTAGTGAGTCTCTGGCACAATTTTAATAACTTAAGCTGGGCAATTTTAAAGATTTAAAAATGAACTGAATATCAAAGAAAAGCTAAAAAAAATAGGCAAGTAAGAGAAATTGGCCATCAGATTGAAGTCACCAACATATTCAGATGCCTAGACAACAGGAAAAAAACTACATGCCATACTAAGAAAAAGGAAGAGATGGCCCAGCCAAAGGAAAAATCAAAATATCCTGAAAAGATAAAAGATTTAAGACAATTAATTAAAGATAATCACACAATTCTCCTAAACAATTTAAAGAATTGAAAGAAAATATGACTAAAGTGATAAAGGATATTAAGGATTCACTGGGTGAATATAAAGAGCAATTTGAATCCCTGTGAAGGAAAGTATCAGATCTTATGAGAATGAAAGACAGAATGGGTAAGATTAAAAATACATTAGAGGCACATAAGAGCAATTCCGAATTGCTTGTAGAAAAATTTGTAATTTCAAAGGCAGAATATCTAGACTGGAAAAGGCAGGAAAACAGAAAGAAAAGAGAATGGAAAAAAATGGAACAGGGTGTCAGAATTGAATGACAATGTGAAATGCAGACTATCAGTGACACAGAAGAAGAGAACGGAAAAGGGGCAGAAAGAATATTTGAGGAAATAATGAACGAAAACTTCCCAACCCTCATGAAATACAGAAATATAAATGTCCAAGAAGGACAACACAGCTCAAACAGAAAAATCTGAATAAACCTACCCAGAGAGGTCTACTATTCAGAATGGCAAATCACAGTGATAGAGAGGATTCTGAAAGCAGCAAGAGAAAAGCAAAGCCTCACATAGAAGGGAACCTTGATGAGATTAAGTTCTGATCTCTCATCAGAAACCATGGTGTAGAGAAGAATGTGGTATGCCATATATTTAAGGTACTGAATGAAAAAAACCTGCCAGGCAAGAATCATGTGTTTGGCAAAGCTGTCCTTCAGAAATGAGGGTGAGTTCAAAGTCTTCAAAGACAAAGAAAAAGTGATTGAATATATTGCCAAAGGAACAAAATTATAAGAGATATTAAAGAGAGTGCTGTAGCATGAAAGGAAAAAAAAATACAAGGGTAAGAGATTTGGAGAAAAGTTTAGAAATGAAGATAATTAGGAAGGGTAAATTAAAAGGTAAAAAGACAGACAATAATATGATATAAAAACAGAAAGCCAAAGGACAAAACAGATGAAGTAAGTAATGTCTTCACAGTAGTAACACTGAATGTTAATCACTTGAACTCCCCAAAGAAAAGACAGAGACTGATGGAATGTATAAAAGATATGAGCCATGTATATGTTGTCTGCTAGATCCTCACCTCAGATGTAAGGACACCACCATATTAAAAGTGAAAGGTTTCAAAAAGATAAACCCTTAGCTAGACTGACAAAGAGAAAAGGAGAGAATATGCAAATTAATAGAATCAGAAATGAGACAGTGGGCATTACCATTGACCCTGCAAAAATAAGAGAGATCATGAGAGGATACTGTGAACAACTGTGTACCAAAGAGCAAAGAGCAAACAATAGAGATGACATGGACAGATTCCTAGAAACACGTGAACAACCTACACTGACCCAAGAAGAAAGAGGATATCTTAACCTACCAAATCACAAGGGAAAGATTGAAACAGTCATCACAACATCCCAAAGATGAAAATCCTGGTAACTAATGGTTTAACAGGTGAATTCTACCAATCATTCAAAGATGATATACCAATCTTGCTCAAGCTCTCCCAAAAAAATTGAATAGGAAATAATACTATCAAACTCATTAAATGAAGCCAACATCCCCCCAATATCAAAACCAAATAAAGATACTATGATGTTTTTGTTTTTTTTTAAATTGATAACTACCCTTGTGAGTCTTTGCTCTTGTAAATGAGACTTAGCCTACAGTTGTGGGGTGCCTAAGGGTTGCCACCTGAGAGCCTCATTGTTGCTCAAATGTGGCCTCTCTCTAAGCCAAACTCAGCATATGATTGCATTACCTTCCCCCCAACGTGGGACATGACTCCCGGGGATGAGCCTCGCTGGCAACGAGGGATTAATACCAAGTGCCAACAGGCAGCTTTGTGCAGTGGCAGTATCGTAGCCAATGAGGTTTATCCGAGGCACGATTATTGCTAATTGAAAATTTTTCCCAAGTGCCAACTGGCAACACAACTGGAAAAAGACCTTGAATAAAAGGGGGAAACGGTAAAGACAAATGAATTCAAGTGGCTAAGAGACTTCAAAGAGAGTCGGGAGGTCATCCCAGAGGTAACTCTTACGCACACCTCAGTAGGAGCTCATAGAACATCTAAGTGCCTATCACCCCACTCAGTGGGGTTCCTGAGAGCTCCAGAGACACCCTGGTCTTATATAAGGGGGGATAGCCCCAGAGACTGATGCCTTATCAGTGGGTTCTATTTTGGAATCTGTGCTCCTGAGAGTGACAGAATTAGACTCAAATAGGTCCTCCCTGCACATGGTTCACCAGTCCCTTCTATTCAAACCTATATGTGATGCTGGAGTTTTTAGGTATACTTCCAGAGACTGGAGCCTCCCGCCTACCTATGTGCCA
>JAKSZT010054117.1:108333-120371 GCA_026826555.1 Tolypeutes matacus
TGGGAGACAGTGGGGTCTGTAATATGAACTGTGGTCCATACTTAGTGGTGAGGCCCCATGATGTGTTTATCAATTGTGATGAATGTGCCACACTAATGAAGGATGCTTGTGGGGGGTGGGGTGGGGAGGGGTGGGGGTGGGGCATATGGGAATCCTTGTATTTTTGTGTAACATTTATGTAATCAAGGTATCTTTTTAAAAATAAAAAGAAATATTATAAAAATAATTATTCAACATGATAAATTTGTTTTTTTATTTATTTTTGTTTGTCTTATATAAAGATCTTGTTTCAATCTTAAATTCCCCACAGAATTTTAAACAACTAGCAAAAACTGCTAGAGCAATTTTCCTCAGAACTCCATAAAACAGTTAAAATGTTGTAACTGAGTGAGGACTGAATAAAACTATATATAATTCTATCAGCATTCAGAGAAATTTCTGCCTCCTACTGTACTTCCTCCATAGCCCCATGAGGAGCCAGCCTATGCTCCAATTATGAGTCCCTGCACTGTTTCAGTAGTAGCAGAGTAATACATATACATATACTGATTTACCTGTAAGCCAGTTTCAGTAATTCAGGTGGCAGTATGAAAGTCTGAACTAGGAAACTCATTTCAGGCAAACCCTCCCAGAACTTTCCGTGAAGGAAGAAGCACTATGCTGAAAGGTAAAGCAAATTAAGAAACAATTTTTTCTAAGCAGCCATGATCAAAGAATTATCTGCTTTAAGTCATAAAACAGAGAAACAAAGAGGAAGAGAAATTCTATTTCATAGGGAATAGAAGAGGCATTCAAATTTCTGTAAATGGGGGATTTCCTAAATGTGCAAGCAAGCACAAGCTCAGGACAGGTATCATGCTCAGAAAAGTCACAGAAGACCATGCATTTCATGTTTACCTTAGGCTGATCTTCTTGAAGGAGGGGTAAATTCTGAAAGACAACACCAGCTTACACAGAGCCAACTTGCAAATACTGTGTAACATGTTTTGCATTGGTTTATTTGTGCTTTTTAGCCCTTGACACTCAGAGACGTCTCTGTCATATCACTAGTTGGATACAAACTTAAGGGACAGCTCAGGGACTAAATCGCAGAGTTAACACTTTAAAATAAAATTTGGAATGTGCAATGAAAGATTATATGACAAACAGAGAAATAGGAAATGATTCTTTCATTGGCCAAAATAACCAGGTAACCTGTTCTGGCATTAAATAAAATAAGCCCTGAAGAAAGAATTCTCTCAGAAAGGGTACCAGTATTTAGAATAAGAATGAAAACTATGATTCATTTATTAAATTTCTGATACAGGTGGTATTACCATGCATTTCCAATCAGGGTATTGATCACCTTGTTAGGCAGAAGAAAGGGTTTTTGAAATCAGAGAAGAACACCTTAAACTTTTAGTATTTTGAGTTTTTTTTACATTAGGACTATTTTATAATTATTGGTTGAAATCTAATTGGAATATGCTACATAATAATTTTTTCCTTTTCTGTTAGCAATATATTAACCAGAGTAATTGCTGAATATTGTTTAACTTACTGTTAAATGTTCTCCACAATGTGATCAAATATCAATTAATATTTAATTTCCTTGTGGTTATTATAAAATAATTGAATTAAAGTAGGGCCTAATTTCTGAAATACATGAATTATAATTTCAACCTTATTGCTCCAATTAAGTGAAATTTTTCATCAGTTAATAAAACAATCATATAAATCCCTATCACTTAAATTTTCAACTTCAGTGGATCCACAAATTCTAAGGCCTATGTTTCACATGGTGTTTTTCCTTCTAAAATCATAATTATATATATTAAATATTATCCAGTATTTAATGAATGCACAGCATTCTGCCCAGACTTACTTACCTACAACATTATCTATTTGTAGGATGCTGGATTTGTCACATCCTTTTCTGTATCAATTGAGTTGATCTTATGATTTCTATTCTTTGATTTCATAATGTGACGTATTACATTGATTTTTTTGTATTGAAGTACCATGGGCATACCTTCAATAAAACCCGTATGATCATGGTGTATAATTTTTTTAATGTGCTCTTAGAGCCAATTTGCAAGTATTTATTTTTAGGAATATTGGATTTATTTGTTAGAAAAATTATTCTGTAATTTTATTTTCTTAGATGGCTTTGGTATTAGGACAATACTGGCTTCATAGAACGCATTTCATAGTGTTCCCTCTCATTCAATCTTTGGAAGAGTTTGAGCAGGATTGGTATAAAATCTTCTTTGAATGATTGGTAGAATTTGCCTGTGAAGCCAACTGGTCCTGGACTTTTCTTTTGTGGGAATTTTTTTTTCCATTTATTGAACTATGTCACTCATACATAAACATACTTAAAAAATAATAGAAACAGTGGTAGAAACAGCATGGTACTGACATAAAGACAGACACTTAGACCAATGGAACTGAATTGATGGTTTAGAAACAGACACTCACATCTATGGTCAAGAGATTTTTGACTAGCCTGTCAAATGCACCCAGTTCAGGAAGAATAGCCCATTCAATAAATGGTGCAGGGAAACTGGTTATCCATAGCCAGAAGAAGGAAAAAGGACCCCTATCTCACACCTTATATAAAAATTAACTCAAAATGGAAGAACCATAAATATAAAAGCAAGAATATAAATATCAAAGCAAGAACCATAAAGCTTCCAGAAGAAAATGTAGAAAAATATCTTCAAGACCTGGTGGTAGGTGGTGGATACTTTAAGGAGCTAAGAGGAGGACTGAGATGGACTACCGGTGATTTAATGTATGTAGAAGTTTTAATTAACTTTACTGTAAAAGTGTGGAAATGTGTAGAGTTGATGGTAATACATTAGAGTGAGTAACAGCTTGTTTATAAATGGGATTGTGGTTGAAAAGGGCAGTCTAGTAATGTGGGAGATTTTGATGAATGCTTTGATCTGTTTACTTGTGATTGTTTTGATGAGGTCTTTTCTTTCTTCTAGGGTCAGTGTAGGTTGTTCAACTCTTTCAGGGAATTTTTCCATTTCATCTAAGTTGTCTAGTTTGTTGGCATACAGTTGTTCATACTATCCTCTTATTATCTTTTTGTTTCTGCTGGGCCAGTAGTCATGCACCTCCTCTCATTTCTGACTTTATTTATTTGCAACTTTTTTCATTTTTCTTTATTAGTCTATCTAAGTGTTTGTCAATTTTGTTGATCTTCTCAAATAACCAACTTTTGGTTTTGTTGATTTTTTCTGTTGTTTAATATTTTATCAACTTCATTTTTTTTTCTGCTTTAATTTTTTGTTATTTCTTTTTTACTTGCTTTGAGATTAGTTTGAAGTTTTTTTTCTATTAGTAGTCCCTCCAAGTATGTAGTTAGGTCTTTGATTTTAGTTCTTTCTTCTTTTATAATACAGGAAATTAGGGCTATAAATTTCCCTCTCAGCACTGCCTTTACTGCATCCCATTAGTTTTGATATGTTATGTTTTCACTTTCATTTGTTTCAAGGTAATTACTGATTTTTCTTGCTATTTCTGCTCCTTTTTTTAAACACTAACATACAATTATTTTGTTTGAGAGAAAAAAATTTTTATATATGCATTATTAATCATACTCATTTTTCACAACAAAGTTTGCTGTTTCATTTTTTAAAATTTCTTTCTAGTGGTACATATGACCTTAGAGTTTACCTTTCAAACACTATCATACCCATATATTAGTACTGCTAATTACAAACACTATGATATGTTTTCTCCATTTGTATTCATTTCCAAACATTTCCAAACAAGCTTTTTACCAAATCTGAATAGATCAAACCTTAAGTTTCCATTCACTAATATCATTCTATTTCTTTGGTAACATATTCTAGCTATTCACTCTATGAGTTAATAGCTCATGTTCATAATAGTGAAATAGTACAGTATTTGTATTATTTCATTTCATAATAGTGAAATAACACAGTATTTTTCCTTTTGTCATTGTTTGTCTCATATATTTTGGGTACCTGGGTTAGGTGAATAGATAATTATGGTTGTTGTTTCTTTCTGGTTGATTACCCTTTTTATTAATATATACTGCCATTCTTTGTTTCTAATAACAGTTTTGCTTTTAAAGTCTATTTTGTCTGATATTAGTACATCTATGTGAGCATTGTTTAGTTTACTGCATTCAAGGAATATCTTTTTCCAGCCCTTAACTTTCAACCTATTTGTATCCTTGATTCTAACACAAGTCACTTGTAGAAAGCATAGATAGCTCATAGAGTTTCATCTATTCTACCAGTCTGTGTGTTTTGATTGGGTAGCTTAATACATTATCATTCAATGTTACTATTCTGAAGGTAGTACTTACTTCACTCATTTTATACTTTGTTTTTTTAATATATCTCATATCTTATTTATATCACTCTATTTACATTTTTATTAACTTTTGCTCATAATCTTCTACACTCTCTTCCAGGCTTTTTTTCATGTCTTTTCCTTTCAGCCTGAAGGACTCCCTTTAGTATTTCTTGTAGGGCAGTTCTCTTGCTAATGGACACTTTCAGTTTCTAGTTATCTGTGAATGTCTTAAACTCTCCCTCATTTTTGAAGGAAAATTTTGCTGGCTATAGATTACTTGGCTGGCAGTTTTTCTTTTTCAGTAAATATATCATACTATTAATTTCTTGCCTCCATGGTTTCTGATGAGAAATCAGCACTTAGTCTTATTGGACATCACTTGTATGAGTTGAATCATTTTGGTGCTTTCAGAATTCTCTCTATATCTTTGACACTTGACATTCTGATTACTATGTGCCTTGCAAAAGGTTTATTAGGATTTATTCAGTGAAATATGTCATGCTTCCTGGATATGGATATTTATGTCTTTCAAAAGATTTGGGAATTGTTTGACCTATAATTCCTCAAATATTCTTGTTGCCACCTTTCCCTTCTTTTCTCCATCTGAGACACCCATGACATGTATATTTAAGTGTCTCATACTGTCATTCAATTCCCTGATTCTGTTCATTTTTTTACACTTTTATCTATCCATTCTTCTGTTTGATTTCAAAAGCCCTGTATTCTAGATTCCTCATCCTTCTTCTGCTTCTTCAGATCTGCTGTTGTATGCCTCCAGTGTACTTTTAGTTTCATTTCATTCCCATGAGATCTACTATTTTTCTTTACATGCTTTCAATTTCTTCCTTGTGCTCACTGAGTCTACTTAATATCCTTAATCTCTTTAGGTTTCCCATTGAATTTATTAAGGTTATTTGTTTAAATAAATGTAATTAGTTATCTTAAATCATTTATCTTTACTGGAGGTTTAATTTGTTCCTTTGACTGTGCCATGTCTTCCTGTTTCTTAGTATGGCTTGTAATTTTTGCTGATTTCTTAGCATCCGATTTCTTGATATGTTTATTCTTGGCTCAGTTTTTCTCTGTATTAGTCAGTCAAAGGGGTGCTAATGTGAAATACCAAAAATGGGTTGGCCTTTAATAAGGGTATTTATTTGGGGTAGAATTCCACAGATACAAGGCCATAAAGCATTAAGTTTCTTCTCTCACCAAAGTCCATTGCCACGTGTTGGAGCAAGACAGCTGCTGACGTTTGCCAGGGATCAGGCTTCTTGGGTTCCTCTCTTCCCAGGGCTGTGTTTCTCTCTGGGCTTAGCTCTTCTGGTTCCTCCACAAGGTCATCTGTAGACTATCAGGCAGATGGTTTGCTTCTCTTCTCCTGGGGCCTTCTCTCCAACATCAAAACTCCAACATCAAAACTGCTTCTCAAAAACTACTTCAACTCTATTCTTGCCATGCCTTTTATATTTGATTCCCCACACTCCAAGGGGTGGGGCTCAACACCCTACTGACGTGGCCCAGTCAATGCCCTAATCATAACTTAATCATGCCCAGATTAACAGATCAGTTTACAAGCATGATCCAATTATATTTTTGGAATTCATAATTAGATTAAATTGACCAATGACTACATTCTCTTTATCCTAGGGCTTTCTTGTTAAGTGGTTTCATGCAAAAAGTTCCTCCATGACACATGGTTCAACTTATATTAGCCCATGGTTAACTATTCAGATTTTTTCAGTCATATTCATTTGTTTCTTGCCCTGAATACACAGCACATTTTTTTGAGATTCTATTGATTTTTTTAAACTTATTTCATCCCCAAGAGTAAGCTTCCCTTTCCCTGTCCCAACTCTGGGAATGTCAAACTGTTCTGTTTGACTTTTTTTTTTTTATCTCCCTATATTTTTAACACTCTTCATTTTCTCTACCTCCTATTCCCTGGAGGGTTAATTTTCATAATAGGAAACCCTTGAAACTACCTTCCAAGAGCTATTTCCCTTGCCAAAATTGGCCTGGTACACAAAAAGGGGTGTAAATAATTTTTAATGTGTCCAGGGTAGGTGACCAAAAAGTCTGCCAGACTTCTCTTTGATGAATCCCTGAAACTTTCTTTCTGGAAATAACCAGCAGGAGGCTCACTTTAGCCAGCTGTTCCCTGGATCCCTCAGGTAGTGCAAGCAAGACAGCTCCATCCATCTGCCCCATGGGCTCTAAGCTCCCTCTCAATTAGAAACAATCTGGCCATCACCATGTCAAAATCCTCAACATTGGAGAATTGGCAATGGACTAAAGTAGACGTTTTGTTCTATTATAGACGTTATTATTCTAGCAATGGATGAACTTTTATCATTGATATAAAGGCAGTGGCCACCAAAGTTTCTGAGGGAAGGGAGAGGGAATGATATGTGTAATATAGGGGCATATTTGGGACATTGGAATTGCTGTGCATGACATTGCAATGATAGATATAGGCCATTATACATTTTGTCAAAACCTATAAAATTGTGTGAGGCAGAGTGTAAACAATAATGTAAGCTATATTCCATGATTAGTAGCAATGCTTAAATATGTGTCCATCAATTGTAACAAATGTACCAGTCTAATAAAAGAGGTTGTTAATGTGGGAAAGTATGGGAGGAGGATGGGGTGAGAAATATATGAATCCCCTTTATTTTTTGATGTAACATTTATGTAATCTAAAACTTCCCTAAAAATAAAAAAAGATCAAAGATAATAAAAGAAAGACTGAGGCTGTTAACTGTGATGGGATGAAGCTGTTTTAAAAATCCCAGCACCTGTCATCTGAATTGTCTAATCAACCACCACATACCTGATGGGTCTTACTCACCCCCTTTGTATGTTGGAGAGCTTCCCTTCAACAAGCTGTTACTCACCAGTCCAAGAAGGTGTTGTGTCTCTAAGTCAGCCCCAGGCCCTCCCCTGCCAAAGGCAGATTTGAAATAGAGGCTGTTGATTGCTTCCTGGGATGGGTAGACTTAAACTCTCTGAATTTCCCCAAAAAGTGATCAAACTCCCCTTGTATTCCCCTCCTGCCAGTGACCAAGTCAGAGCAGTGGCTGTAGATGACATTCGGCGCTGGTTTAATTTTACTTGTTTGAATTTCCCCAAGGAACTCCTCAAACGTCAGCCCACTCCCCTGCCAGAGGCAGGACTGAAGCAGGGGGTGCAGGCAGGCTTCTTGGCCAGGGAGACCAAAATTGACTCATTGAGCCCAGAAACTGGACAAATTTCACCCAGCTTCCTTTCCTGCCAGTGGCAGTGTCAGGGCTGTGGTTGGAGAAGAATTTAAATCTGGACAGATTTAAACTGTCTGCTTGTCTTCAAGAAACTGTTCATAATTCAGCCCTCTCCCTTCCCTGCCTGAGGCAGGGTTGGAGCAAAACTCACTAGGTTTTTCAGTGGGTCCACTCTCCACTCCGATTAGGGGCATAGTTAAAATGGAGGCTGCCAGCGTCTTTCTGATTTTGTTAGATTTAAAATTTAGCTGTGCTCAGAATTGGAATCTAGCTAGCTGAATTTGGTAATCGGTTGCCTGCTTTTGTGAGATAGAGCTTCCTCAATTCTAGCTATTTAGTGGTTCCCAAGGTGGCCCACCATGCCAGTTTGGGATGGACACCAGCTTCCACAGCTTCCACAGCATGGAATGACCTACTCACAAATATTCACCACAAATTCTTTGTCCCTTCCTTTCTCTCTTTCCTATGGTGTTTGGTGTTCTGGTTTCCACAGTCCCCTAAATATATGACTTAGACATATCATAGGTGATTCCTTTCTGCCCTGAAGGTCGAGCTAAATCTTGGATTCTCCTTTAATCTAGTTGGCATTAGGAATGGATTTTTTACCCATGCATGATGTTGCAACTTCATATTTTGCTCATCTGTAAAATACAGGTTTTCAGAGTGATGTAGATCTCTTGACATATGGCATATTTCATCATATGATATCAAAGTAAATCACACTTAATAGTATCAACATTTTTACAGACTAGACTTCAACTATTAGCTTTCAAGTTGGATACAATTTTATAAATTACTAATTTTCACTTGAAACTCAAATTGTCATATTTTCCCATTGTTTATCTCTGTTCTATATCATTGCTTTCTACTCATTAATTTTACTATTTTCTTCCCTCTACTAACAGGAATATCATTTTGCTCTTTTTATCCTGTTTTCTTGAATTGAAAATGGCCAATATCCTTAAAGTTTTCTCTTTTTCTAGTGTAATCACTTAGGATATCCAACCTTTCAACATATTTCTATGCCAAGATTTATTTCCATTCTATCAAATGTTATATCTGGTAATTTCACTGTCATTCAATTAAATATATTTAAAATTTCCTTGTGATTTCTTTTTAAATCACCAACTGCTCAAATGTATGTTGTTTAAATCTATATTTTCTTTATTGTTGATATATAAATTAATTCTACCATGGTCATAGTATATACTCTGTGTAATTATGTCCTCTTAAATCCATGAAGACTCATTTAATGGTTAAGTATGCCATCCATCTTCTTATATTCTCAAGGCAAATAGCAATTAAAACCACAATGAATTTCTTAAATTAACAAGACTGGCAAAACCAAAGGATGATAATGACACTTCTCAACCAAATCTCTCATGTATTTTGTGGTGATGCAAGATAGCAAAAGTTTTTTGTTTTTTTTTTTTTAATGCCAAGCAGTTCCTTGTATAAAGAATTATCATCTATCTAAACCAATGAGCTGACACTTTATTATTTACCCAACATGATTGAAAACTTAACATCTATAAATCTGGTAATAGAATGTACAGAGCAGCTTTATTCATAATAACTAAAGAGTAGTGTGGCAAAGCTGTCCATCAAAGAAAAAATGATAAAGTGTGATATGTTTAAATTGTATATATTATTCAATTTTAATAGTAACAGATACTGAAACACAAGCACATGGATAAATCTCAGAAATATTTAAGTTTGAAAATATCCTTGAGTGAATGACCATTGCATAATGTCATGTACAAAAAAGTGTAGAACAGCAAATGAGCACATGGTAAAAAAATGAATCCACAAATAGACTAGAAGTTGACTTTTGGAAGAGGGGAAGAAGCATGGAAAAACCTATGGGATAATGGTAATAATGATATCTTTTAAGTGGTTTCTGTTATGGGGGTTATATTTTCCAAATTTCATTTAAAAATATTAATTTAAAGTTTCATGTCTTGAGCTCTTTGTGAATTATGCCAAAAAGGAAAGAAACCAAACAGAAAAAAAATTTCATTTAATTTCACACATCCTGAAGTGCTTATGGGTGAAGGTTATTGATGTCTGCAAATTGCTTTATAATAAAAGAAATTTTAAAATAACAAACAAAAATTATTGTTTTAATAGAAAACCAGGTGAATAGATGAATATATAAAACAATTGTAGCAAAATCACTTTGTACAATATAACTAATATAGATTTGTTCAGAATATATTTCTTTCATCTTTATTGTATGCTTAATTTTTTTCTCAATGAAATAATGTTTAAAATAAAATTGTTATGAAACTTGGCAAGTCCACTGCATATTCAGAAGACATTATCCAGTGAGTTTCAAATAGATTGAATAGAAAATTTCAAGTGATTACAATTTAAATTAACAAAACATGTATAATGAATATCCTTCAGAAAAATGTAACAAAATGTTTTCCTTATTATCTTAATAACAAAAGAATAACAAATATAACTTTCCAATTTAAAAAAGTTTTAGAGGTAATTAAACCTATTCAATTAAAAGGAATGTAGTTTTGTGCCCTGACTGTGGTGGTGGTTTTACTCCTTCTAAGGGAGAATCTGTTTCCTTGACTTTTCTTGTTTCTGGAAGGCATCTGCATTTCTTGGCTCCTGACCCCTTCCTCAAATCAACCCAACCTCTTGCTTCAGTAGTCATACCTCCCTCTGCCTCCATCTCATGAGAACACTTGTGATTACATTTAGGACCAACCTGGATAAACCTGGATTACCTCCCTGAAGTAAATCAAAGCTGCAAAGTTTATTTTGCTACCTAATGGTGTATTACTGGGCTCAGGACAGGTATACCTTCCGGGATCCTCTTTCAGCCCACCACACTATATCCTTGTCAATATCTTGTATGCCATTTTTCCTATAGTTTCAACTAATTTGATGAGTGGGACAATTAATATGATGGAAAAAGAATTTGCATTTTATTATTCTAGTCATTTAAGCATCCTCTTATGTGGTCTTTCTTTAATATCATGTTTATTAAATTCTTTCATATATATTAATAATATCAATCATGAGTGAGTTGTGTGTATTTCAAATATTTTTCTAACAGTTGATTAGTTGTTATTTTAATGTTGTATGCTTTTATTGGTTAATTTTTCTTTTATATTCCCTTTTGTAATTTATTTTCTAATTAATTTAGAATAAAATTTTCATTTGCGGACACAGATCTATGAATTTTGACAAATGTATAGAGTTGCTATAACTATTTTGTGTCTATTTTGATTTTTGCTTAATTATAGTGTATGGGAGTAGAAAGAATGACAGACAGAATTTTTAAATGTTATCTAATAAAAGGTGTAAGATTTCTTTTGTGATTTCTCCCATCTTTTAACCTAATTAAATATTCCCCATCTAGTGATTATTTGTTGCTTTTATAATATTTTATATTATATTTGGTTCTTTAATCCATTTTAAATATATCAAGTGTACAGAGAGTTGAGAATCTACAAGGATTTTTTTTTCAAATTGCTAAACATTTGACCCAGTGCTACTTATTGGATAATCCATTTTTCTAATCAGTGTTCTATAATTTCTTCTCAGGAAGATATTTTTTCCAGGAGAGTAAAGATGGTTTTATCTTGGAAAACTAGTAATATAGTAATCACAACACAAATCAAGTGTGAAGAGACATTTAAGGTACAATTTCAGGAGGTTAAGTAAACATTCGTATTTTTTAAAATTAAAATTTAATTGAAGTATAGCATTTCTACATGAAAATACATAAACAATAAGGGAATAGTAAAATTTTTGAATTTTCAAAACAAACATGCATGTCATCATAAAAATCTCACACACATCTCCTCAACACCAAAACCTTTCATTGGTGTGAAACATTTGTCACAATCTATGAAAAACATCATCAAAATATTACTACCAATTATAGCCCATATCTTAAATTTCATGTATTTTCCCCCAGTCTACCCAATTATGAACACCCTATGTCCATATCATATATTTGTTATCATTCACGAGAACATTCTCATATTTGTCTTGTTATGCTTAGTCCTTTATCCACCACTGGAATCCCTGTGTCATACACTCCCATGCTTTGTACAATTCATTCAAAATGTACAACCAGTGGTTCTCCTTTTCATCACAGTTTGTGATGTTATCACCTCAGGCAATTTTAAAGCATTTTCATTACTCCAAAAGGAAAAAAAATCCATATTCCCTTATACCCCCCACTTTTGTCCCTTAAAATTGAAATATCTTCTTGGCATTGCTGCAAAACATTGCAATAGTACTATTTTCCTTAATTTACATTAGTTTTAATCTTCCCATGTATTACCATATTATTAACACTTTGTAAAAGAAGATCATTCTTATATGGATAGTATTGACCACAATCAGTTTTCATGCTTTTTGACCTTTATTTCTATGAATATTTTAAACATATTTGTGGCAGTTTGATATTATTTATGAATTCCAAAA
>JAKSZT010054117.1:120471-131936 GCA_026826555.1 Tolypeutes matacus
TTTTAAACATATTTGTGGCAGTTTGATATTATTTATGAATTCCAAAAAAAAGATGTTGATGATGTTTGTAAGCCGGACTGTTCCTCTGGATGTGATAACCCTTTGATTATATTAAAGTCAGCTAAGACATCTGATTAAACTATATTAAGATTAGGGATTTACTTCAACCATGTCATTAGAGAGTGACTCAGTGTTGATTCCCAGCCCCCTTGGTGGGCTGATAAAACAGACTCACAAGTGGAAGTAGACACACAGAGAAGAAGAATACAGAGGAAAAGAGAGCTCATTAGACACAGCAAAGGCCCCAGGAAGAGAGATGATCCTGATAGTCTACAGCTGACCTAGTGACGAGAACAGAGCAGCTGAGCCTGGAAAGAGAAATGAGACAAGCCTTATGCCAGACTACATCTGAGATCAGAAGAAACTGGAACAATGTAACCTTAAGTGGAAGAAGGAAGGCGGAAGAGTTGCAGACATCATCCACCATCTTGCTTCAACATGTGGCAACCGAGTTTGACAAGGAAGTAACCTAGAGTTGTACTCTTTAGGGCCTTGTGCCTGAAAACTTCTGCACCAAATAAATAGCATCTATAAAGTCAACAGAGTTCTGGTACTTTGCATCAACACCCCTTTGGCTGAGTAATACAATACTTACTTCTTAAAAAATATTTTTAGTGTGATGCATTTGTTACAACTGATGTACAAGTATTGAAACATTGCCACAAATCATGGTCTATAGTTTACATTATTCTTTACAATTTATAGGTTTTGACAAAATGCATAATGGCCTTTATCCCTCATAGCAATATCATGCAGGCAATTCTAATGTCCCTAAATGCCCTATGTTATACCTATTGTTTCCTTTCCCTCCTCTCAGAAGCTCTGATGACCACTACCTTTATATCAATGTTATAAGTTCTTCCATTGCAAGAATAATAATGTATACTTTCGTCAATAGCTGCATTCCCCCTTATGTTTGTTCATCCCTCAATCTAGAGGATTTGGGGATGGTGATGTCCAATCTGCTTCCTGTTGAGAGGGGGCATAGAACCCATTGGACAGATGCTTGGAACTTTCTTGCTTGCAGTTTTAGATACTCTCTGTTTTTTGGGATAGGTGTTATCCATCATCATTTTGTTAGTTTTCCTGGTTAGTCCAATGACCTAGAGAGTAAGTGTTGGCTGCAACTTTGTTGAGGTTCAGGACTCAACCAGAATATGAACTAAAGGAAGATTTAAGTCTCTGGGACTTATATTTAATGGGTATAGTGTTAATTATAGGTTCAAATAAAGGCAAAATGAAACATGCATAGGGAAATTATAAATGAGTCTAACTCTGTTACATTGGGGAAATAGTTTAACATATATTACAAGATAAGGTCCACTGATGGGGTGCCAGTTTCCTGGGATTTTGTGCCCTGGATATAGTGGTCAGACATCTCTAGAGCTCTAGAACACATTCACGTTCCATGGATAATATGCCCCAGGTGCACTTTTTCATACACATCCCCCCCCCACCAACACCCTGCTCCCAGTTACCCTCCCCAGCTATATTTGCCAAAAGATCATCCCCACAATTTCATTTTCAACCACAGATCTACACCTTTCCTGATTTCATCTGTTTCTTCCTCCAGGAATCCCCTCTAGCTCCATGGATAGTCCAACCCATTCCACCAACCCCCACATGCACAATCAAGACCATTGACCCCACTAACATCCATGAACTATCACCACCCACATTCACTGTCAAACCACCCCCATCTACCTTTTCATAGATTATTCCTTGATTGAGCATCAGCTCACCATGCTCTACTCCCTTTCTGTATCCTGGTAAACTAACTTACAGAATCTTTCTCTGTGAATCTGCTCAGTAGGCTTAGGTCATATTAGTGAAGTCACGCAATATTTCTCCCTTTGTGAGTGGATTACTTCACTCAACATATAGTATTTAAGATTCGTTCACGTTGCTCTATGTGCCACTACTTCGTTTCTTCTTACAACTGAGTAATATTCCATTATGTATTTATACCACATTTTTCTTATCCCTTCATCTCTTGATGGACACTTGGGTTGCTTCCAACTTTTGGCAATAGTGAATAATGCCGATATGAACTTTGGTGTGCATATATGTGTTTGTGTCCCTTCTTTCAATTCTTCTGGGTATATACCTAACAGTGGAGTTGCTGGATCATATGGTAGTTCTATAGTAAGTTTTCTGAGGAACTGACAAACCATCCTCCACAATGGATGCACCATTCTACATTCTCACTGGAAGTGAATGAGTATTCCCTTTCCTCAACATTCTCTCCAGCACTTGAAGTTTTCTGATTTTTTTTAATAGACCTATAATGATTCTATAGGTGTAAGATGATAACTCATAGTTTTGTTTTGCATTTCCCTAATTGCTAGTGATGTTGAGCATCTTTTCATGTGCTTTATAGCCATTTCTATTTCCTCTTTGGAAAAATGTGTAATCAAATTAACTGCCCATTTTTAAAAAATAGGTTGTTTGGCTTTTTATTTTTGAGATATAGGATTTCTTTATATATGATGGATATTAGACCCTTATCACATAAGAGGTTCACAAATATTTAATTACATTAAGTAGATAGTCTTCTTTTTCTTGACAAACTTCCTGGAAGCACAAAAATTTTTAATTTTGAGGAAGTCTCATTTATCTATGTGTTCCTTTGTTGTTCACACTTGGATTATAAAGTTTATGAAACCATTTCCTACTACAAGATCTTGTAGATACTTCTCTACATTATCTTCTAGGTGCTTTAGGATCTTTGCTCTTATATCTAGGTCTTTGATCCATATTGAGTTAATTTTTGTATAGGGCATGAGATGGTGATACTCTTCCATTTTTTTGGACATGAATATCCAGTTCTACCAGCACCATTAGTTTAAGAGGTCATTCTGTCCCAGTTAAGTGAGCTTGGTAACCTTGTTAAATATCAGTTGATCATATATGCATAGATCTATATCATTACGCTCAATTCAGTTCCATTGATCAATATGTCTATCCTTCTGTCACTACCATGCAGTTTTGACCACTGGAGATTTGTAGTATTCTTTAAAATCAGATAGCTTATTTCCTCCTCTTTCACTTTTTCCTTTTTCCTTTGTTTTTATCTATTTTGGGCCACTTGCCTATCTTAATAAATTTTATCATTAGCTATTCTAGTTCAGTAATAAATGCTATTGTAATTTTTATTTGTGTTGCATTAAATCTGTAAATCAATTTGTGTACATCAAATACCTTAATGATAATTAATCTTCCAATCCATGATCATGGAATATTCTTCCATTTATTTATATCTTCTTTGATTTCTTTAAACTAAGCTGCGTAGTTTTCTGTGTATGAGTCCTTTACATATTTAGTTAAGTTAAATCCTAGATATTTGATTCTTTTATTTGCTATTGAAAATGGAATTTTTTCTTGATTTCCTTCTCAGATTTCTCATTATTAGTATACATTAATATTTCTGATTTTTGTGTTTTGATTTTATATCCTGCCACTTTCCTGTAGTCATTTATCAGCTCTAGGAGTTTTGTTGTAGATTTTTCAGGGCTTTCTATGTATAGGATCATGTCATCTGCAAATACTGAAATTCTTATTTCTTCCTTCCCATGTGGATGCATTTTATTTCTTTTTCTTGCCTATGTGCTCAAGTAAGTACTTCTAATACAATGTAAGATATGAGCAGTGACAGTGAGCATACTTGTCTTGTTCCACATCTTAAAGGGAAAGACTTTAGCATTTCACTATTTACTATGATGTTAGCTGTGGGTTTTTCAAATATTCCCTTTATCAAGCTGAGGAAGTTTGCTTTTTCCTCTTATCTTTTGAAGTTTTTTTTTTTTTTTTTTAAAAAATAAAATACTATATTTTCTTGAATGTTTTTTTTGTATCAGTAGAGATTATCATGTGTTTTTTTTCCTTTAATATGTTAATGTGGTTTATTACATTGATTATTTTCTTATGTTGAAACATTATTGCATACCTGGGATAAAATCCACTTGATCATGGTGTATAATTCATTTTATGTGTTTTTGAATATGATTAACAAGTATTTTTTTTTTTTTTTTTTTTAGGATTTTATCATCGAAGTTCATTAGAGAAATTGGTTTGTAGTTTCTTCCATTTTTAGTGTCTTTTCTGTGACTCTGGTATTAGGCTGATGTTGGCAGCACAGGATGACTTAGGTAATGTTCTTTCCACTTCTATTTTTTAGAAGAGTTTAAGCAGGATTGGCATTAGCTCATTTTACAATGATTGGTAGAATTCACCTGTGTAGCTCTCTGGTCCTAGGCTTTTCTTGTTTTGGAGGTTTTTGATAAGTAATTCAATTTCACTCCTTGGGATTGGTCTGTTGAATTCATTGAATTCTATCATTGTTGTAAGTTGTTTGTGTGTTTCTAGAAATTTGTCAATTGCATCTAAATTATCCATACTGTTGGCATACATGTTTTCAAAGTGTTGTGACATGATATTCTTTATTTCCATGGGATTAGCTGTGATAACCTCTCTCTTTTATTTTATTTATTTTCATCTTCTATATATTTTTTATTTCCCAGTCTAGCTAAGCATTTGTCAATTTTGTTAATATCCTCAAAGAACAAGCTTTTGGTTTAGTTAAATTTTTCTAGTGTTTTTTTTTCTCTCAATTTCATTTACTTCTCCTCTAATCTTTGTTATTTCCTTCTTTCCCCTTGTTATTGGATTAGATTGGTTGTTCTTTTTCTGTTTTCTCCAGGTGTGCAGTTAGATCTTTGATTTTAGTTCTTTCTCCTTTTTTAATATAATCATTTATGGCTTTAAATTTCTCTTTCACCATTGCTTTAGCTGCATCTCCTAAGTTCTGATATATTTTGTTCTCATTTTGTTTCATTTTAAGCTAGTTAGATATGTCTTTTACAATTTTATCCTTGACCCACTGATTGTTTAAGAATGTGTTATCTTCCATATATTTGTGCCTATTCTGGTTGTCTGCCCCTAATTAATTTCCAGCTTCATTCTGATGTGGTCAGAGAAATTAGTTTTATAATTTCAATCTTTCTGAATTACTGTGACTTGTTCCTTGATGCAGCATGTGGTCTATCCAGAAAGAATATACCACCTGCTCTTGAGAAAAAAATACCCTGCTTTATTTGGGTGTAATGTACTGTGTGTGTCTATTAAATCGTTCCTCTAATGTATTATTCAAGGTCTCTATTTCTTTATAAACCCTCCATCAAGAGGTTCTTTCTAATGGTGATCATAGCGTATTAAAGTCCTCCATTACTATTGTAGAGGCATCAATATCTCCCTTTCATTTTCCAGTGTTTGCTTCATTTATTTTGTTGCATCCTTTTTAGGTACGTAAATATTTATGATTCCTCTTTATTCCTGGTAGATTACCCATTTTATAAATACATAGTGTCCTTATTTGTCTCACAATAATTTAGCATTTAAAATCTATTTTGTCTGATATTAGTATAGCTACTCCCACCTTTTTTGGTTATTATTTGCATGCAAAAACATTTTCCAACCTTTCACTTGGAACTCCCTTGCATCCCTGGGTCTAAGGTGAGTTTCTTGCAGACAGCATATGAATGGACATATTTCTTTATCCATCCTGCCAATCTTCATCTTTTGATTGGAGAGTTTAATCCATTAACATTCAATGTTATTACTGTCAAGGTTGTACCTACATTATTCATTTTTCTATAGGTTTATATATGCTATATTTTGCTTTTATTTCTCTTATCTTTTTAGTTATTCTTACTAACAAACCTTTTTGCCACACTGCCCTACAACCGTCTCTCTCATTTTTCCTTTCATCCTGCAGAATTCCCTTTAGTAATTTTTTGAAGGGCAGGATTTTTGTTGACAAATTCTCTCAATTTTTGTTTATCTGTGAATATTTTAAATCTCACTGCATAAAGTGCTAAAAAAAAAAAAATACCAGCTTTGCTGGGTGTAGAATTCTTGGCTGGCAGTTTCTTTCTTTTAGCACCTTAATTATGCCATACCCCTGCCTTCTCACCTCCGTGGTTTCAGATGTACAAAACTTACCTTATATGAAATAGATCTTTCTTTTGCTGCTTTCAGAATTCTCTTTCTCTTGTGTCTTAGGGTAGGCCTGCTAGGATTTATACTTTCTGAAGTGTGATATGCTTCCTAGACATGTACATTCATGTCTATCATAAGAGTTGGGAAATTGTCACCCATTATTTCCTCCAACACTTTTTCTGGCCCCTTTCTATTCTCTTCTTCTCTGAGATTCCTATAATGCATATTTTTGTGACTTTGGTATTGTCGCTCAATTCCGTGAGTACCTGCTGAATATTTTTATCTATCTGTTCTATTTTCTGTACAATTTCAGATGTTCTAATGTCAATGTCACTATTTTTGACCTCTGTCTGTTCAAATCTGTTATGTGCTTTCAGCATATTTTTAATTTATTGCATTGTGTCTTTTGTCACCATCAAAACTCTTATATTTTTAAGTATGTTTATGATTTCTTTAGTATGTTCCTTCTGTGTCTTCTTAATATCCTTTATCTTTTCCTTCACTTCATTATGAAGATTTATAATATTTGTTTGGACATTTTGAGTAGTTCCCAATTCTGCATCTCTATCTGCTTTTAGGTTGTTCATTAGTTTTGGTTATGGCCGCTTGTTTCTTAATATGGCTTTTAATTTTTTGATGATGCCTTGGCATCTGTTTATCTTGATGGACTTATTCAGGTAGTTAGCTTCTCTTTCTACTCTAAGACTTTATTTAATTTTATTTTGTGTAAAAGGTCCTCTTTCATACATGGTTACACTTATTCTATATACTTCTAGTTATCTTTTATCCCCCCAGAAATAATTAAGACCATAAAAAGGAAGGAAAGAAGAGAAAAAGAATAACAAAAATTATGGAAAAAGAATCATTAAAAAAAAACAGGAAAAAATAAGCAATGAGTGAAAAATCATAAAAAAATAAAAAGGAATAAGTATAAAAGAAGAGAAATAAAAATAAAAAACAGTTAAAAATAAAATAAAAGATGAGAAGAAAGAAAATGAAAGTGGAAGAAGAGGAAGTAAAATGAAGGAAAAGTAACTGAAGAAGGAAGAATGAAAGAAAAGAAATAAAGAAAACAAAAAAAAATTTTAAAGAAATGAAAAAAATCCAGAATAATCAGGCCTCCATCTCTGACCATTATCAAACATCTCAGGCTACAATTCCTCACCAATCAATTGCTCTGATGCCTGCCCTCTGTGGGTAAGATATCTGGGTGTTGAGGAAAAAAATAAAGAATAAATAAAATAAATAATAAAAATAAATAAATCCATCTTCTCCATGGGATAAAAGCCCTTTTGCAATTGAAGGTGGAGTGGACATCACCATCCCAGAATCCATAGGATGGGAGGAAAAACTATGGACTAGAGTGGACTTATTGGTATTTTACTATAGACATATTGTGATTCTACCAATGGAAGAAATTACAACATTGATGTGGAGACAGTGGCCACTGGAGGCTCTGGGGCCAGGGAGAGGGAAAAACAGTTGTAATTTGGGGACTTTTATGGGACTTGGGAATTATCCTGAGTAATATTGCAATGACAGATATAGGGCATTTTATATCATCACATAACATGCAGAACTGTGTGGGAGAGAGTGTAGACTACAATGTGAACTATGGTCCATGCTTAATGGCAAAGCCCCAGGATGTGTTTATCAATTGCAATGAATGTGCCACACTAATGAAGTATATTTATGTGGGAGTTTGTGGGAGGGGTGGGCTGTTGTGCATATGGGGATCCCTATATTTTTTGTGTAACATTTATGTAATCTAAGTATCTTTAAAAAAATAAAAAAATTAAATTAAAAAAAACCCCAGTCTAAGTTTCTCTTGTAAGGCTTCTTGTCCTGCAACTTCCCTCTCCCACAGGGAGCTAGCTGTGTGCCTGACAACCTGCTGGTGAGCTCACTCTACCCCTTCTCTTCTGGCTGGTTGGACATCTGATGGTTGTCTCCTTGACCCTCTTCCCCCAATTCACTTGGGCTTCTGATGGCCTGATGTCTTCCTATCTGTTCTCACCTTTCACCAGGACTATTTGGTGCCTGTCAGCATACCTCTTCACCAATCCAGTTCCTCTGTCTCAAGGAAAGAGGGTGTGACATCCTGCCTGATCAGCTACACCCTCCCCAAACCCTGGAGCCAATTCAGCACCTTTTGGCATCTTCCCTTTCCTGGGAACTAGCTGAGATCAGGTCTGCCTGCCTTATTTTCCCTCCCTCCCTACTGCTTTCTCCCCCTCAGCTGGATGGTGATGATCCCCACACCTCTTTGACACAGAGTTCCCCAACCTCAAGAGTCTGCTTGATGCCAGGACATGCCCCTGAATACCTGGTGGCTTTCCTCACTCTCAGAGCCAGCTGAATGTTGGTTTTCCATCCAAATCACTTCACTGGTTTCCCTTTCCCTCTGAACCAGCTGTGTGTTGGCTTGCCTACCCTATCTCCCACAGCTTCCCTCTTCCCCAGTCTAGTGGGTCCACCCTCTGTACCTGGTGTTTCTGATTGCCCCAGTAGTCTGTGGCTTACCTTCTGCCAGGGAAACCTGCCTACTTCCATACAATTTCTGGAAGAAGAGTGCAGCCTGCAGTTCTCTATTCCACCATCTTCAATCTCTCATTAACCACAATCATGATGTATCATCAAAAACACTATGTTTTACATTCCCTAAATTATTATCTCATTTCCTTTCAATTGCCAATTATGTCTACAGACTATGCCTTTCAGCTACAATTACATTTATAAATTAGCAGTGTTAGTTATACTCACTATAATGTGTTACTATCAATTTTATTCATTTCCACATTTTTTCAATTAACCTTTTTCATAATGCTACATACATTCAGTATCATCTCCCATTCTCAACCCACATCAAATTTCCTAATAATCTATACTCTAGAGTTTACTTCCCTGAGTTTGCTCATCATATTTAGAACATATTCAGATGATAGAATATTTGTTCTTTTATGTATGGCTTATTTCACTCAACATAATATTTTCTAGGTTTATCCATGGTGTCATATGCATGCCGATTTATGAAAATTTGATTTTAGCACAATGAATCATATTTCATACTTCTGGCCTCATTACAACAAGAGAATAGATTTGTGTTTTGATAATTTATCACAGCAGTGACAAGAACCTAATACATGCAGTACAATGCCCTGTATCATAAATTGCAAATGATTGGGAGTGTCAATATTTTTTGCAATATTTACACACTCTGTAGGATAACCTATAGAATGAATATGTTATTGACTATATATATAGGAATCTATCTTAAGGAGGTAATTTGACAAAGGAAAAGGTCCTTGCATGAAAATATTCATTATCATCCCTATACTAACAAACTGGACATAAATGTTCAATAAAAAGGGAAAGATTGAATAGACCATAGATTATTTTAGGTTAGATTATCTTTAAGCTATAAAATATTTATAAATATTTTGTAAAAGTATGGGTAAATAATGTATTAAATAAATATTATATTAAAAGTCAGAATATGAAATTATATATGCACATAGAAATAAGATTGGGAGTATATGAGCCAAAACATTTACTGGGTGTAAATGATTATTCATTCAACTTCTCAGTATTTTAAAATTTTCTATAATGAGTAGTGTGTTAGTATTAATTCATGTGTCAACTTGAATTGGATATGGTGTCCAGTTGTTTGATAAAGCAAGTGTTGTCTGATTATTACTGTGAAGACATTTCCTGAGTTTAAATCATCAGAAAGATGATTACATCTAAGAGTGATTACATCTAAAAATCAATAAAAGGGATTGCCTTCAGCAATCAGACAAGTCTCATCCTATCAGTTCAAGGGAGTACTGATGATTTCAAGTAGTCTGAAGGGAGAATTTCCATCCATCCAGGGTATCCTGGGGAATTCGTCAAAAACCTTCATTGGTGTTTCCAACTTACAGCCTGCCCTACTGAATTTAGACTTTCCCATCCCTAAAGTCCTGTGAGTCAATTCCTACAATAAATATAGTATTTTAAAAAAGCAATGTATTATTTCTATCACAAGTAATACAAATACTAAATAACTTTTCTTTGAAGACCACATAATCATGTGCCAATTATATCATTTGAGAGTGATTGAAACTGCTAGACAATGTAATTATAAAGAAATTATATGAAGTGATTATGTAAGAAAACTGAGAAAATAATGTTATTGTCTGAAGTTTGAGGTGTCTATAAAATATTCTGAAACATTACTCTGAAAGCAGATAGAAGGCCAGTTTTTCAATGCAATCTTCTGATAAAAAATAATTTATTTTCTTTTTACTTAGAAAAACATTTGGCAGTATTTTAGACATAGAGAACATTATTAATGAGCAAAGAAATGCTAAATATAATTTAAATATGGACTTTATGATGATAAATTTATAATTATTAAATTATAATGTTTTACCTATATGTATATATCTTTCTTATTTTGTGAAAATTTAAAAAGAGTTGGGAAAAATAGCTATGGATTTCAGATTTCTGCATGTTTATTGCTGCTTCTTTTTTGTTTGATATGTTTTGTTTTTAAAATAATGAATTCATTCATATGGAATAATAAAATTTAATTTTGTGCTTATGCCAAGACCAAATCATTGTAAATGTGTAAGGCTACCTACCCAGGGTACTTCCCTGCTTCTTATTCAGGAATCCATTGCAAAAGAATTTGAAAAAAGTCTTTTCTACTTGGGCCCTTCCATATTTATCTCAGATAGGTAAGTGGTTTAATCTCAGAAAATTAAATGTAGTAATTCATGACAACAATAGAGTTTGAAGGTGAAAAAATCAAGTGATAGTGACTTTTTTCATGAAAGAGTTTTGTTTCTTCAAATCCTTATTTATGAAAAAAAACTTATTGAATATTTAGAGGTGAATATCTGGACTCTCAGAAAATTTTCTATAAAAGTTAAATTGTCTTAGATAAACATCATAGAACTTAAAATATGTGTGATGGAAGTCGTTTGAGAGAAAATCAGACAATTTAGAACACGTCCATCACATTCATTAGACTACATGGTAAAGGCAGAAAAGGAAAATAAGGAATATGCAAATGGAAATGAAAATATAGCACCTGTTTTAGGAGTGCACTATCATGAATGTGAAAGGTAAAAATAAAGCAAAAATAAGAAGTAAAAATATAGTAACAATCTTATTTGAATAATGTTTGTGAAGCCCATTGGATGAAAAAAATCAACAAAAATACGAAATATGTATAAGATAGTAAAAAATATAGCAAATAGAATATTAGGGAAATGACTCACAATACAATGAAATATATAGGTAACAGAAATATCAAAGCTTGTGGATGAAATAAAAGTTCAATTGAGAATTATGAAATAACTAAATTGTGGAGAGATAGATCATATTTATGGATTGGAAGACTCAATATTTTAACAATGTCA
>JAKSZT010054117.1:133218-149404 GCA_026826555.1 Tolypeutes matacus
CCAAAGGCTTAGAGAGCCTGGAATGCTAGAGTGGACTCACCATTTAATACCTGCCCATCCTCCTCAGGAGTGTCCAGAGGACACACCTTTAACCAAGACTGAGAGGAATAAATTTGTAAGAATAACTCCATCTTCCCTGAAGAGCACTTTGGTTGCTCTTCTCTGTAGTCCAGATATTGATGGGGGAACTGCTGTCATGGCATTAAAATCCTTAAACTCAGTGGAGATGGTTGGCTCTTGGGCTGGCAGAAGACAAATAGCAGCAATATATCACCAAAGACAAGGTGGGCATGATTACCAAATTGAAAGGTAGACAAAGCAGCAATCAAAAGTCTCTGAGCCAATGCGAATGTTCTCGCTAACCTGATTTTGTGATAATCAGGGTAAGCTAAACATTCCCTATATTAGAAACCATGAATGTGTCCCCAGACCTAGCTTTTATCCCTAGGTCTGATTTACAGAATGCTGGTGATAAACTAAGCATGATTTATTATATGACCATCTTGTATGGGAAAAGACTGTAACTTTTGGTATCTTTGGTCAACCTTAAGAGATATAGCAGGGGGAACAGATGTGGCTCGGGTGGTTGGGCATCCATTCTCCATTTGGTGGGACCTGGGTTTAATCCCCAGGACCTCCTAGTAAAAATGAAAAACAGAAAAAAAGTGTCTAAGCCACATAGAACTATGGCATTGACTAACAGATCATGCAGTACCTTATAGTAAAAAAGATGGTCAGTCTGCTAAATTCCTACTTGATATGTATAAGCAGATTTTTTTTCTAGTGAACAAAACCCTAGTTTGTATTACAGAAACAGAGAATTATAGCTTTTTAATCAATTCCCAGACTTCAGACAATTTACAGACCCAGAGCCCCTTGAAGGAAGGGAAGGTCAGTTTCCTTTTGGGCAGGATCCTTTTACACTGCCAAAAATTTAGTTTTCCTTCTAGCTTTCCCCAAGAGACCTATGGCCTTTTCCTATGGTAACTGTGCATTGGGGAAAAGGAAATTTGGGAGATTATTAGACACGGGCTCAGAAGTGATGTTGTAGGGGTCAGTGTCCAGGCTTTTGATTATATCACATACCGGAATTTAAGGACCCACCACTGGGTAGGCAAGGGAGTAAACATTTTATTAAGAAATAAGAAAAACGGTAGTATACAATCCCACACCTGATTGCAGGTGTGCTACAGTGTGAGATGTGAACCCTCTCTTCTAGGGTTCACTGTTTTATGAGTTACCCCATGGGTTAGGGTTTGCACTGATTTGATATTTGAGACAAAGCAGGGGAGATTCATTGGGCGTTTGATTTTTAGGGGTTGCTGTCCAGTGGTAATTGGTTTCTGGCTATTTCTCTTAAACCCTGCTGGGGTTTGCTGTGTGAGGGGATTATGAGAATAGGTGAGTGGTGTGGGGATTTCCTGTTTTTCTCCTTTTTTCTGGATGGATGATGCAAACTTCTTTCCCATAACTTGTTTGTGCATGTTTGTAGGCATAAGCTCCCACAGTTGATGGGTAAATGCTGCAAGCTGTATTCCCATGACTTGTTTGTGCCTGTCAGCAGGCACAAGCTGCCAGGGTTGCTTCTGCTGCTGATGGGCAAATGCTGCAAACTGCATCGTGATAAGGTACCAGTGTAAGTCCTGCAGGATGCTGCTTCAGTTTCGCTCTACTGCATGGTGTTTGTGTGGAGACTTATTGGGTTTTCTGTATATCCTCCTTAGGTCTGTATTCTATCCTGCCTCAAATTGTCCATGAAAGAGTTGTACACCCTTAATCTTAAGAGGGAGCTAAAGTGCTCCTCTATCCATATCGTACAGAGAGTCCCCTGATCCCAGTTTCTCTTCTGTCTGTCTTATTCTTTCTTTCTCATCCATGGCACCGTTTTCACGGACCCAGGTCCTGACCGGCAACATATGGACAGAAACTTTCTGTATTTGCTTCCTGTTGGTTAAGGATTGTAGTCCCTGTCCAACAGAATGTAAAACTCACTTGCTCTGCTACTGGGGTTAGTAGGGAGGATGTTTGCTTTAATGGTTAACTAGGTGATATACACACATGAGCTGAAGTTTGTTTTGGATTTCATTAATCCTGGAGGAGATAAATTGAGTTAACAGTTTGAATATGCAGGGGGCACTTAAGAGTAAAGTATTGACTGTAAGCAGCAGAGTGCCCCAATCTATATTAAATTGAAGTTTAGGAATACCATACAGGTGGAGATGTGCCTAAGATTGGTGGTCTGCAGGCTAGGACTTAGATTTATTAGATATCAGGGTACTGATCCAGCAAAAGGTTAAGTTAAAGAGGGTGACAGCCCTGTGGATAAGGTTGAACAAATGGTGTTTTGGACTGGTTTGTTCTGTTGGGAGTTTTGGACCAAGAAGGTTAATTAAAAGAAGAGATTTTAGGATTGTCATGTTACTAGGCAAACAAATTGTATTGACTGAGAGATTATAGTATTTATGATAATAGATGCTCTAAGGAGGAAGCAATGCCAATAGGGGTTCCACAAGGTAAAGGTTGCAAGGATGGTTTTATCCAGAACTTAGCTTTCGCTTCTTGAAGTGATATTCCAGGCAATCCAATTGCTGGCACTTGAACACCTCTGCAGCCACTTCCAGTGGGTTGGGACTACAGTTAATGAGTTTTATTGTAAAATGCTGCTTGAGCATCAAGGACACCATGTTTTGCTACCATTCAGTTTAGGCCATTCCAAACTGATATGAGGGATGGGTGGGTTTTATTGACATATTTCCTGAGAATAGAAGGTACATATTTAACAGAAGTAGAGTAACTATAAGAGTTTGTAGGTTCTGGGAGTTGCCACATAGAATGGGAGCTACGATTTATAGTCATTAATCAGTTACCCAATTAGATAAGGGAAATATATTTTAAGCAAGACAAGAGATACTGGTGGCTGTCACATATCCACATAATCAAATATCCATTTGGTTGTGTGTAACTGCCAGGTGGAGGCCTAGTTTAGGAAGACATTAGATGAGCTCATGTGAAGCAGGAAAATCAGCCTAAGGATGCAAACATAAATGTATAGTAGCTACCCAGAGAAGAAGTCCTTCTCTGGTAAGCAAATGACAGTTGAAGTTTCTCTTATAGGTCTTAAAACATTGGCCACCAATGGGCATGCTCCAGGTTTGCAATACCATATATGTTGTCACTCTATGGGAGCAGGCCATAATGTCAATTGTGTTTAAGTTTTACTCATATTACTCTAGTAATTATTGCTCCACTTGGTATGTTTTTCACACAGCCAGCAGGCTATAGCACTGTTGGTCCTTGGAGAGAAGCTTCAGTGTTTCACTGGCCTGGTGCATAGCACCTTTTGGCAGTAAGAGAGAGAGTCAGTTTGGAAGCACTATCCATATTAAATCTGACCATATTTAACCATTGCTGGTTGCTGCAGGAGTCCAAAACTGCAACATATTTTCCATCCACTTCAGGAACATGTCCAGAGATGAGGTGGATGCTTTTATTGTTTTGGGGGTTGTATTGACCGACCTAGCCAATAACTCAAATGGAGAGACACTATGCAGGGTACTGAAGACTTGGTTTAAATGTGCCATTTTAAATCAGCACACACCACTCAGAACTGAGTGGGAGAGAGTGTGGTCTACAGTGTGAACTGTGGTCTATGGTTGGTGGCAAGGCTCCTGGATGTGTAAGTTCATTGAGGGTGGTGGCCACACTTGTGGGAGATGTTTGTGTGGGATGTGGTGGGGGGTGTGGGAGGTGGGCAACATGGGAATCCCAGTGGGTTCCGTGTAATATTTTGGGTAATCTAAGCACCTCTTAAAATATATGCATATATATATAACATTTTTGTAAGCAAATACACATATATGCATATATATTTATATATCATTTTGCAAATGTTTGTATGTATTGTGAGAATTTTGATTTTTACCCACAATAAAAATAAATTTAAAAAAAAATGTGCAAGGGAGTCTTAAAACACTGAAGTTTATCCCCTTTTTGTGTGGCTTTATGGTATATTCACTTGTGTAAGGCACTGTCTGTGGCTGGAGTTGAGAGCAGGCTCCACAATTTTGTATGATATAAACTAGTTAGAATATTTTTATGAATGCTCAATGCCTAGCCATGCATCACTCTCTGGCAACCCCTTAATGGCCACTCTTTTTGTGTGACCATCAGGCTTCTTCTTTTGTGGGAGTGAGGCAGACCATTTAGATATGCACCAGAGCATCTGCATGAAAAGCATCTGAATCTTGGTTAACAGGCAGAGAGGTAGTTTCTGTGACTCATAACTTCTTTAAAATATTCCAAACCATGATTAACAACAATTATGTAATTATGTTGCCTCCAGAAAATATTATGGAATATTATGCAGGAACATTGTTAAATCTCCAGGAATTTTATACAATATTTAAATATTTATATGAAACTTTTATCCATATAAATTTGATTAATAGAAGTTTAGACAACCTCTTTTAATTTTATGTGCTTTCTAAACACTTTCTCTTCAATGTATAACATGCTAAATGAACTTAACTATTTTTGGTACATCACTATTTTAGGGCAAAATAACAAATGTTTTGCAATAGTTTAAATAAAAAGATATCTTTTAGGGTTTAATTTTAAGAAAGTAAATTGTTTAAAGTTTTTAGGTTTGAAAATTATGTTCTTTTAATAGTGAAAAGTCTTGTTTATCTTAAACAACCAAAGGCCCAATAAGGTTAAAGTACTAGAAGCTATTTTGATAAAACAGATTTTCTATTTTGTATAGTGATCATTTAGGAGGAAACATTTTATAAACTTTTACTAAACCAGACTAATGATTTAAGGAACTTTGTTACTTTAACAGAGATAATTAAATTCTAGTTTTGCATCAGTATACTATTTGGTACTTTTAAAACCTTGGAGATGGACCCATTAAATCTTACCTCCCTTTAAGTACAAAAAGTAGTTAAATATAAGTACTATGTACTTATATTGACTCACAATCAGTGTTAAAACACAGTACTCAGTGAACTGTGAAAACACTACCTTGGTTAGTTTTTTTTTATTTTAGCTTAGTTTTTTAAAGATACTTAGATTACATAAATATTAAATAAAAATTAAAGGGGTTTCCCATATGCCCCACTTCCCACACCTCCCACATTTTCCCATATTAAAAACATCCTTCATTTGGTGTGATACATTCATTACAATTGATGAACACATTTTGGAACATTGCCACTAAGCATGGATTATATTTTACATTGTAGTTTACACTCTCTCCCACACAATTCTGTAGGTTATGGCAAGATATATAGTGGCTTGTACCTGTCATTAAAATGTCATTTAGGATGATTCCCAAGTCCCTAAAATGCCCCCATATTACACCTGCTTTTCCATCTCCCTGCCCTCAGAATCTCCAGTGGCCACAGCCTCTATAACACTCATATAATTTCTTCCATTGGTAGAATCAGAATACCAGTCTATAGCAGAATACCAGTAAGTCTACTTTAGTCCATAGTTCATTCCCCAATCCTGAGGAATCTGGGATGTCGATGTTCACTCCACCTCTAATTGAGAGGGGACTTTGATCTCATACAACTGTTGGATGGGATTCTCTTGCTTGAAGTTGTAGATTCTCTCAGTTCCTTGATATGTTGGCTGTCCATCATTTCCTCCTTGTCCTGTATGGGTCCAATGAACTGGAGAGTAAGTGTTGTAAATCATTTGAGATTCAGGGCTCAGTCAAAGCAAATTTTTACAGCGTACAATTATCATTAAAATTAAATAAACTTGTCTATGCAATGAATTAATTTGGTTATACGCAAGCATATCTTTTCTTCATTTTATTAAGTATTTAAGTATTTTAAATACTTAGTAGCATGCAATATTGATAGCTTACATGGATTGTTTTCAGAAATATATGATTTCTTTAGTTTACTATTTTATCAGTATTTCAGTGAGATACAATATGAAACATTTGACAGGACACATTTTTGAAACCATTTTCTGGGGGCAAGTTGGCAGGGAGTTCTGGTTGTTATCATGGCTAAGCCATGATTTAATTGCAGGCTTTCAATGCAGCAAACATTTTTCTGTATTTTTTTTTCCAATTTTACTTTTATACCTTTACGATAATTATGTTAATTAACAGATATTTTACTTTAGCAGGACAGGAATAAATTTTTTCTCTATTGTTTTTTGAAAACCTAAGATTCCCAATGAAATCAGGATTATTTTTCCCCTCACCACTTTAAAGTACCTGGTTTATGTGGATTGAGGTTTCCCTGCTATGAAGCTACTTTTTGTTATTAATATCAATTTAGGTTTCAATTTAATAATGGCTTTCTGCAATTAGCCATTTAAATTCTTCAGTTTAAAAGATGCTTTTAATAACTTCCTATAGCCAATCATATGAACTTAAACTAGGTACTTTTACTTTTAAATAAGCTTATTAAATCATTGTTAGTAATCAATGAAATTTACTTTATCTCTTTTAAGTCTTGTCTTACATTCCTCATTTTGTTCTGTGAAAATTAGTCATTTCACTTTAGGAGAGACCTACATTTCATTAAACATGAAGTTACAATTTTCATCACCTTACAGATTTAATACTTATAATGCTAATTCATTTTGTTAGTATCTTATAAAATTAGGGAGATAATACCTAAGCTAAATAAAATTGAAAGCATTAGGGTTTATGTAATAAATATTCCTTTTTCCTTTCTCCACAGGAGGCTAAAACCTCTTTTTTGCTTTAATAAAATTTTCAAATAATGAATAACCTTAGAAGCATACTGGCTGCTAGGTTTTGGAATACATTATGATTGTTTAAATTGTTTTATTCATAATTTAGAAAAAAATATTTCCAAAGCTTTCAAGGACTTTTTCTTCCCTGAAATTTGACAATTGGATTATTCATTACTTTTATTTTAAGGCTGTTTAAAGGTTTAAATTGGGGTACTTCAGGATAAACTATAATTCTTAATTCCCTGGCCTGGTAGATAAGAATTTTAAGCTAAAATACATTTCTCTATGTTGTCACACCCAGCTCTTCCCCTATAGCTCTGCTTTGCAAAGAGAAGGAGGTCCTGGGGAGCTGGGTAGATTAAAGAGCTTGGGAAAAACTATTTTCCCCTTTCACAATAGTTTATATATTTAGATTTCTATATGACCTTTCTATGCTTCTTAGCTTCTCTAATTTGGGCTCTAGGAATATTTATTTACATACAAATTTATGATTTAACTTTAAAAAATTTGTATAGAGCTCTTATAAGGATTTTTATTTGTTAATTTGATATCATTATCCTGATGTATGACTATATACACTGAGCAGTCACAAATAGAGAGCTAGATACAGAAACACACAACTCACTTATGTTACTTATAGTTTTCATTCTCTTAAAAAATAAATTTAACTGTAAAATAACATAATCAAAAGATATTTTTAAAAATCAGTTTTAGTTAATTTACAGGTCCATTCAGTTTTGCACAAGAATTTCATTCTTTTTAGTTATTGGTGTACAACTAAATTGTTCCAAGTGCTTTAAAAATACAATTTACAACTTCTTTAATTCAGAGCTTTGCTTATTTCCCATTTTGACTTTGATGGGCCTTGGATGAGAAACACAAATTGCACTATCTACTCACTGAGGTCATTGAAGTCTCAAGGAAAACTGGTTTCTCCCATGACCTGCTGCTTTTAGGATCCATATACTCAATGTGGGAGGATCTCAATCCCCAGTCCTTGGAGATAATAAGACTCTGACAGCTGCTGCACTGGAAAAGTGGATGTCCAACCCAGAGGGCCAATGAATTCACCAGGCAGCTTTTTCCTCAAAGGTTTTGGGGTCCCTCTGGGCTCTTCTCTGTAGTAGGTAAAGTGGAATCCACACTTAGGTAGTCATGAGAGGATACAGGGTTAATACCAGTGAAAGAATGGTAGACAGGGGTATCTCAAATTTGCCTCCCCCAAGCCTTGGGGAGCAAAAGTTGCCATGGATACAAACAGGGTAGAAGAGTAGTTAACCCTTACAAAGCTGATGCCAGTCATGAAATAAACATTAATAAAGGCAAACTCAGTTCAGAATTACCATCACAACAGCAAATCTAGCTAAATTCACCCAGTTATTTGATTTCAAGAATTTCATATATTATCCTTTTGCTGTTTTGTAATATAAATGCATCTATATAACGATGTTGTCTTACCTCTTATTTACAGGTTTTAGTAAATTTTTCTTCAGAACAAACTGGACACATTTGTTTATTAACTAAGCAACTCAAACTATTTTATTAGTATCATTAATGTTGCTAAGTTTTTCTGTTTCAATGTTTTTCCAGTCATTGAACCTGGCCATTTTGGGGTCCTCAAGCCTCTGAATCAACAATCAAAAAAGATAATTACTGTACTGGCTTTGGTGACTGATCCTTACTATCAAGGGGAAATAGAACTGCACTGACACAATAGAAGTAAAGAAGAATTTTCCTGGAATACAGGAGATCATCTAGGGTGTCTCTTAGTTCTACCATGCTCTGTTAATATAGCCAATGAAAAATTGCAACAACCGAATCCAAGCATTATTAACAATGGCCCAGAAACTTCAGGAATGCTAAATTGGGTCACCCCACCATGCAAAGAATCATAACCATCTTAGTTGCTTGCTGAGGGTTAAGGGAACATGGAATAGGTAGTGGAAGATGGTAGTGATACATATGAACTTTGACCACATGATCAGCTACAGAAATTAGGACTGTAATGGTCATGATTATCCCTTCCTTGTTTTATTATGAGTTTGTTTGTATATGCACACAGAAATTAATATTGTTATTTTCTTCCCTAAAATTTTCCCTTATCAAATGACATAAGTTGTATTACTTTCATGTAATAGTATTTAAGGATGCCAAGTTTAAGAGTGAATATTACTCAAGGACTTACACCCTATTCTGGAAGGAATTATTGCATACGATATTAATTGTATGAAGGAGAGTTGAATATTGTTAGGCAGAAATACATATATACATATGTCTGTTATTGTTTTTATTTAGAGAATAAATATGGTTTAAGGTGAACTGCATGCTTGTCAACTTGGCAAGGGGTGAACTGTTATGGCTAGGTTAATGTGTCACCTCGGCCAGGTAATGGTGCCCAGTTTTTTGTTCAAGCAAGCACTGGGATAAATTTAATGCAAGGGCATTTCATGGAATTTAATTATCAATGAGTTAATTGCATAGGTGGCTGATTACATCTATAATAAACTAAGGAGATTGCTGTCAGCACTGAGTGATATCTCATCCAATCAGTTGAAGACCTTATAAGGAGAAGAGATTTCAGCATTCAGAGACAGAATTACCATTTCTATGTCAGACAGCCAGCATCTCCTGGGAATCATCTAGGACCTTTATCAGAGCTCCTGGTTTGCAGCCTGCCCTGTGTAATTTAAACTTATGCATCTCTACAGTCACGTAAGATATTTTATAAAATCTCATACTATTACAGATATTTCCTGTTTGTTAATTTCCCTAAGGAACTCTGACTAATACAAATAGTAAGCAAACATTGTAACATGGGTGCAAAAAATGACAAATAAATGATGCATCAGAATAGAGTGTACATATATGAATACTCAACAAGTGGCAAATACAGTACTATAGTGGGAAGAGCATTTCTACCTTCCAAATTAAACAAAATCAATGCTAAATGGATTAAGTAATAAAATGTGAAAATCCATGTTTTAATAATTGTGAGGATATCTTCAGAAGATTAAAGTAGAAGGAAGTTTTAAGAAGAATGATATTTATGAGGAGGAGGAAAAGATACAAAAATATATGCAATGGAAACATATTTGTGAATTTTAGTAGCATTAAAATGAAGAATTTCTTTCTCTAGAAACAAAACAAAGGCACAGAATTAGATATCATAAACCACTTAATAAATTTACCACTTAAATCCTGGAAAGGAATTTCAAAATATAGGAAGCACAAATATGTTATTATACACATATCCATATATTATTCACCATTGGTATTGAATGAAAATAAAAATTGTACCCACATATTTCTGCCAAAAATTCAGTATATTGGAAAACAATAGTTAATGAGAATTTGGAGCAAAAGCTATACAGACATATTGCTGTGCATATGCAAAAGTTGGTACAGCTGCTTTGGAAATCCATGTGATATTTTATTAGCCTGTTAAAACTAGTTCAGGTTGCAATAATAAATAAACCTTAAGTTGGTATTTAGAGCCATAGTGATTATTTTACACTTATGATACATGTCCACTGTATGTTGCCTATGGCTTTACTTGATATGATCCATATCCTTTTCACAGACTACTGGAGTAGCTTGCATGTGGGATGTTAATGGAACTCAAAACAGAATTAAAAGTTATTATAAAGATATTATAAAGAAGTATATATATAAAGAATCTTAAAGCCACACTCATTATTTTGCTCATATTTTATTGGTCAATTAACATGTGACTCAGTCCACTATAAATGAATTGTGACTGTATTCACCTTTCTTATAAAGGGCACTGAAGTACTGAAGAGAGGGCCATGTAAAAAGGGCATCAGATTATTTGAATAATCATGCACATGATTTATTTATTAAATTGTGGGTACACATGCTGTGTACCTGAAACTATAGTCAGCAAAAAATTACCTGCCAGATGGAAGAAAAAATTAATGGAGAGAGAAACTTTGTAAAAAGCAGTATAACTGGGTGATTACATTGAGACTAGTTTTATATTTACTTATTGAAATCTAAATATGATTTGGGAAATGGTAGTTTATTCTTTTCAACTAACAATATATAGCCAGAGTACCCTGTTGAAATATTAAATTTAGAGTGATAAAGCTTTGCTCAACAAAGAGAGCAAATATTCATTAATATTTCATTTAGTTTAGAGTTTAAAATATGAAATATTTTTTGCCATAATTAATAAAATGTGTTGGTTATAATTTTATGAATATTCAAATTTCTTTCAGTTTCACAGAAGCCAATAAAAAACCCTGGCAAAATACAAAAAACCTATCCTTTCAACACTTATCTTCACTTGAACCCTAGTTACAAAATCAAATATTTCACTTGTGATTTACTCCTCCTTAAACAATAATACTAATCATTAAAGTAAAATTTTTGAATATTTGAAGAATATATATAATTCTGTCTAAAATTATTTCCTTACAGCTTAGATTTACAATCATATACACAAAAAAGAAAACCATTTACCCAATTTCTTGCACTAATGAAAAAGGACTTTTCATCAAAATTAAGAGGCTGTTATAAAATACCCAATTCAATAGACTCAGAGAGATATTGGAAATCATTTATATATACATATATATAAATCATGCATATATATATATGTATATTGACCGTGTGTGTATACACACCTATAGAAAAACAGGGCTCAATAAAGATGGAATAATGTGAGAACAATAAATCCTTTAGACCTTACATATATTATATTTGAAAATAAATCAAAGAGAGAAGAGGAAATTACTGTATATAAAACGTAAAGACATACAAATGTCACCATTTAGAATGGAGGAAAAAGTAGACAAATGCCAAAGATGACTGATTTAAAAATTGCCAACATATGGGAACAATAAGAAAACAGAGAAAGGACAGGAAAATATTACAAAATAACTATTTGTAAGGAATATAATCTTTAGGATTGAGATATAGAGGAATAACAAATTTACATAGTCATGATATTTAAAAGCAGAAAAAGAAAGTGAATTCTTAAACAGAGGATCTTAAGCAGAAAAATATGAATGAAATTAGGACAAAAAATTTTGTGTCCCATATTTCTTAGACTATTGCCCACTTAAATTTTCTGAGGATACTGCATGAATAAAGTGAGTAAAAGATAAACAGCTTCTCCCTCTCCTCCCCATGTCTGCTGTAACCTCTTGCTCCCCACCTGCATGGTTGAGCCTATGCTCCTGATGTATTTCCCACATGACCCTGCCAGCTGTGCTACCCCTCTCTGTTCTAGGACCCATAAGAAGTAATCAAAGTTTCTCTCATAAAAAAAAGAACTTTGAAGGGAGGAATTAGCATGACTGTGGTATGTAGGCATATAATGTCCACATTTCAAATTAGCAAAGGAGGATAGGAACCTGAATGAAAAAGATTTTCAGATAATGGGTTTTTATAGAAGAGATGAGGATTTGTTCAATAAATTAGGTATTTCAAATAAGTTAGCATGTAAGTCAAAATTCTACAAAAATATTGTTGATATAAGAGATATAATATATTCATCAAGTTATATTTATCTCAGAAATATTTCTGGTTAAAAATTAGAAGATTAAATATAGTAATTCATGACAGAACTTAAAGGAAAAATATTATAGTATCATTGCTGGGGAGGCGTAAAAAATATCTATTACAATTCATTCATATTGAAAAACTGAGCAACTAAAACAAGTTAAAAATACTTACTACAAAAAAAAATACTAAAAAATAAATTATCTGATTTCAATCTTCAGAGAAATTAATATATGCCTGGTATAAGCATCCTTTGTTAAGGAACCAGAGAAAAAAATATCCCTGCAATCACTATCTTTCTGAAGCAATAAAGTGAAACAAGAAAAGGAAAATGAAATGTATGAAAGTTTGAAAAAAAGTAAAATAATAGCAAACAGAAGCATATACATTTCCCAAAGTGGATGATAAAAACTCTGCAAAGATAATATGAGAGTATACTGGAATAAGGTTAGAGAAAGCAATTGTTTGGGTAAAATTAACAAAGAAATATCAAACACATAAATTAGAAGCAAAAGATAGTGAAACTTTAAAAATAACAATACTTAACAGCATGAAATTATATGCATATTATTTCTATCTACACACAGATAAGTAATATAGATATAACAGAACTTGTGAAGTAAAATTTTTATAAGTTCATTGAGAATTTTTAAAAATTAATTTAATGGAGAGTTAGGCCATATTTATAGATTGGAAAACTCTATATTATAAAGATATCAGTTGTCCTATTTATTAAACATCACCTGAATAAAATTCCTAGCAGATTTTCTCTCTAGAAATTAACAAATTGGGTCTAAAATTTATATGAAATCCCATTAGAATTAAAGAGTTCTTAGGAGGACAAAGTTAGAAGAATTTCCTTAATGACAATTCTTGCTATAAAAAAATATTAAGAAATCACAGCAGCATGAGAAAAAAAATTAGTAAACAATGCAACAGAATAAATAGTACATAGGGATAGTCAAAAGTGATATATTCACTTAGGTACTGAATTAAGAATAGCATTGGAATTGTTCAGCATGATCTTGCAATTACAGATACAGGCCATTTTAAATTTTTTCAAAACTCATAAAAGTATATGGGCAAAATGTAACCCGTAATGTAAACCATTGACTATGGTTAGGAGCAATGCCTCAATATTTGTATATCAATTGTAACAAAGGCAACACACACATGTGAAATGTTATTAATGGGAGATAATGGGAAAGTTGCAGGGGTTTGGGTATATGGGAATCTCCTACATTTTCTAAGTTACTTTTCTGTAAACTAAAGCTTCTTTGAAGATAAAGTGAAAAAAATAAGGCACTAGGAGAATATATGGAAGAAAGTATCATTGTACATAAAAACTAACAGAATATAAGTGATGAAAACACAAAGAAAAAATTATTTTATTATAATTTTATTTTTATTTTAGTTTTATATTTATATTTATATTTTATTTTTTGTGTATTATATTTTATTTATTTTTAATTATTATTATTATTTTGTTTCCTTAATGTTTTTATTTGTTTATATTTTGGCTGTATTTTGGGGAAGGTTTTGGATTGCATAAGGGTCACAACTATGGCAAGGGAAGATCACTGGTGTGGGGTGTCAGTGATGGGGGGATATGTAGGGAGGGGGGCACCTGGGACATGCCTCTGGCACATGAATATGTTCAAGTGGTCATGGGGTATTGTCTTCATGAATGAAGTACCACACCATAACCAAAAGAATATAGAATTCCCATCTTGGGAATTCCAGCTACATTCTCTTAATAGAGCACCAAGAATCCCTCAAGTACACAGGCACTGCCTAGTGAAAGAGCACAGACCAATATGCCAGGCCCTTGATATTGAGGGTTGTACTTATGAACCTTTCCTGGTGAAATTGAAACTTAGCCTAGTATTATACACTGCCTAACAGTTACCTCATGAAAGCCTCCCTGCTGTTGAAATATGGCCTCTCTCTAACCCAAACTTAGCATATAAATGTACTACCTTTCTCCTAATGTGCATGAATCCCAAGGATAAGCTTCCCTGGCACTGAGCGATTATTACCAAGCACTGACTATAAATGAATCTGGAAAAAGACCTAGACCAAAAGGGGGACATATTAAATACCAATGAGTTTTTATGGCTAAGAAACTCTGAAGTGAGATGGGTGGTCATTCCAGAGGTTACACTTATGCATGTCCCAGCACAAACTTATTGACTGCCAAAGTAAACAGTGCCTCAGACAGCAGGGCTCCTGAGAGCTCCAGAGACATCTAGAATCTATAGGCAGGGCAGACAATCTCAGGAATTCAGCACCCTATCAATGGGCCTTAATTTGGCATATATGCTCCTTAGTGTAACAGTGTTAGACTCATTTATAATTTCTCTACACATGGCTCTTCTGCCCCTTTTAAACTTTTAATTAACACTATACTTGTTAAATATATGTTCTAGAGACTTAAATTTTTGGTCTCTTCATATGCTCGCAGAGTTGCAAAACCTACTCATCAGTTCAATGGACTCACCTAGGACAACTAACAAAAGGGTGATGATGGACAATGCCAATCCTAGGAAGCTGACAGTGTCTGCAACTGCAAGCAATACAGTTCCATCCATCTGCCCCCTGGGATCTAAGCCTATCTCAATTGGAGACAGGGTAGGCATCACTATACCAAAGTCATCAACACTGATGACTGAACAAACATAAAGGTGGAAAGTAACTATTGACTAAAGTAGATTTATGATTATTATAGCAATGGAAGAACTTGTATCATTGACATAAAGGTAGTGGGCACAAGAGTTTCTGAGGGGTGGTGAGGGAATAATAGGTGCAACATTGGGGCATTTTTGGGACATTGGATTTGTCCTGCATGACATTCCAATGATGTATACAAGCCATTATACATTTTGTCAAAACCTATAAAATTGTGTGGGCTAAGTGTAAACTACAATGTTAACTATAATTCTTGGCTAATACAATGGTTCAATATGTGCTCATCTATTGTAACAAATGTACCACACTAATGAAAGATGCTGTTAATGGTGGAACATGTGGGAAGTGTGGGAAGTGGGGTATATGGGAATCCATATATATATTTAAAGATTTATTATTTATTTTTCGTCCTCCCTAAGATGGCTCCTATATCTGTCTGCTTGTTGTTTGCACTCATTGTGTCTGCTCACTGTGTGATCAATAAGTCTGATCATCTTCTTTTGGAGGCACTGGGAACCAAAGCTGGGACCTCCCATATGGGAGGCAGATGCTCAATTGTTTGAGCTACAGCCACTTCCTGCTCATTGTGTATCCTCATTGTGTCTCTTGTTGCTTCAGCTCATTGCATCAGTTTGTTGCTTCAGCTCATTCTCTGTAAGTCTTCTTTAGGAGGCACTGGAAACTGAATCTGTGACCTCCCATGTGGGAGGCAGGCACCCAACTGCTTGAGCCACATCTGCTCATGAAGACATAAAAAATGAATGGAGCATTAGTGACCAGTGTGACAAAATCAAGCTGCCTAAAAAAAATTCATAATTAGAGTACAAGAAGGAAAGGCAAAAGGAGAAGATTGTAAAAAAAATTAAATTATAGATTTAAGAAGGTCAGTAATCTCTAACTAGGAAATCAATAAATATCTTACAGGCAACTGGATAAAAATATACATTACAGTACTCATTATATTCAGTGATCAATGGTAAAACAAAATTGCTGAAGTCCTTCTCATCAGAAAAAAATTGAATGAAATTGCATCTTTAAAGAGCTGAGAGGCAAAATCAAATATGAAACTAGAATATATCCTTCAACAATCATTAAAAATCAAAAGAAATTGGAATAATTTTTAGTCAAACAAAAGCTAATAGAATGCATCCTCAACAAACCTGCATAATGGAACTTCTGGCTGAATGTAAATCACAACAGAAAAAAAAAAAAAATGACACCATCACTGGGTATAAAATGTGCCAGAAAT
>JAKSZT010054117.1:153092-189222 GCA_026826555.1 Tolypeutes matacus
AAAAAAAAAAAATGACACCATCACTGGGTATAAAATGTGCCAGAAATGGTAAACCCAGGGGCCCATCTACAAGATTTTTCACCCACATTTTAAATTTCTGTGAAATATAGTTGTCTTGTATTTTGTTACCTCTCATGTTTATTGTTAATAACATTTCCCAATCCTCATTAATAACTAGAAACCTAGATAGACTAGATGAAGAACTATTTTCAGACATTGTTCAACAGAAAGCACAAAACTCTGATTCTATGGGAAGAGGAAAACATAAGGGAGGCTTACCTTTGTCTGAGTTACTATCTAGAAGCATTCCATGGCTTCAGTGCAGGCACAAACAGATAAAAATTCAGGAGGATGAAGGACACTAGAAAACTAAACACTAGAACACAAGGGAGCTACACAGGCAGAAGGGTTCACCCCTATGTTTTCTGAGTAGTAATAGTTTGCTTATTAATACACATCTAATATGAAATTGATGAAGCTGGAGGAGCAATTACAGGAGAGCAATAAGCCCATCAATTCACACAGCTCAAACAAGGGTGGGAAAAGTTTTATTTGACAAACCAGAGTGAAGAAATCTTATCATATAGGGGGCACTGAGGGTAGAAGCTTCTATAACAGCTCCAAATGATATACACCTCTCAGCTTACAAGCTGTTGTTTAAGTCCCTCCCCTTTACAGTGTATTGGACTTAGTGGCTCAATTTTAGAGAATAAAAGGTGGTAGAGATTAAGGGATATCATTTCTATATTAGCTTACAAAAGACAGTAAATTCTGTCTTGAGCCACTCTCTCATTCTCTAGCTCTGAAGTAAGCCAGCTGCCATGTGGCGAGCTCTCCTATGGAGAAGCTCATATGGCCTGGAACTGAGGAAGGCCTTCAACCAACAGCCAGTGAGGAGTTATGGCCCTCCATCCGCCATCCGATGTGTAACTGAATCTTGCTAACAATAGGAGTGAGCTTGGAAGGGGTTCCTCCCCCAGCTGAATCTTCAGATATGATCACAGATCCAACTATCACATTCTTCCATCTTCTGAGCCACCATGAGCCAAAGCCATATAGCTATACACAGGAAATTTGGGGGAGAAGATAGCATCTCAATGACTATATAAATTTTTCAATACCTATCATATCCATACTTAAAATCAGTGGATTTTATCATATGTAAATTATACTGCAATAGAGTTGGCATAAAAGGCAGGTTACTGTTTAAAACAAAACTAATGAACTAATTTGGAGTTTATAATAATAATAAAAAAATAGCACTACAATATTAAGAATAGTAAAAACGACCTGAAACAAATGCTGTTAAAATTAAAGATTTGTATTGACAACACACATGGGCATGGGTTATGGACAAGAAGAAAACTTTTAAAATATTGGCCACTGAGACTAAGAGCTTTATGTTAATGCATCATTTAACACCAGAAAGGTGGTGGTTTACAAAATGACTTTCTCCATATCTTCTCCTGTCCAAGACTTAGTTTTATCTTCTCCACGAATGGTGAAATGCATGCATTTTTCCCAGCTTCTGAACAAGTTTGTGTTTTGTTCACTGTTCAGTATTTGAGAGGCAACTCCTGGTAAGCTCTTGCCCTACTGAAGTCTCGTGTTTAACCAGAGGACAAAAAGTGACTGTAGGAACAGAAGCGCCCTTATGAGTTAGGTTTAACTAATGCACTGATTCAAAAGGGGGCTTTTGTGCTTTCTGCTCTGATAAAGTTCAAATTTATATTTCCTAGTTTTTATCAAAATCAGAAGTGGATGTTTCCACATTGGGACACAAAGCTCAACTAAATCTTAAGCCTGGTTCTAATATCTTATTGTAGTGAAATACTAGAAAATAAGCACAGCAGGATGAGAATAAATTTTTTTGAGATCTCAGATGTAGGACCTAAGTTGTTCTGAATATCAAATGACTGATATCCAACCATGTCTCAACCATCTGTTTATCTAGTCAAGATTTAAATTACATTTTTTTTGCATTTAAATTTTAGTTAAAATGCCAGCATCTTCATGTCAAAATTTATAGGAAATCTTCAATAGACTTTTAGTCTAAGATCAATAATCAATAAACCATCAAAATAATAGTAAAGAAATATGTTATGAACATCAGTTGCAAAGACAATTGGAAAGTTCTCATGAAATGATCTTAATATGTTTTACAAGAAATATGAAATTTGGTATCTAAGCAATGTGGGTGGAAATGTTAGGTGATAGTATACATGAAAGAATAAAGGATAGATGGATTTGGGCGTCTTCAAAATCAGAAACATGGAGCCTATCAGAGGGAAAGAACATATAATCATTAGCCCTGGTACATGATTGATATTTTGCTTAGAAAAGTGTCAACTCCCTTAGCCTTATTCTGGTAACATGATATGTAGTCAGCAGCCAGTCATGTGCAGGCTTAAAAATATCTGAGGGAGGTTCTATATTGAAGAGATCCTGCAACTTTTGTGGGTTGCAGGTCAAGAGAAATGAGTCCTGAAAAGTAGCAATTAGAGGACTCCTGCATATGACTGTCAGTTTTCAACCTATTTTCATTAAGGAGAACTCATCAGTTATATCCAAGGAACAAAGATCCAAAGCACCTTAGAGTTGATTAATTACAATTTTAAACATACAGATCAGGACTACCCCGCTGTGTCAGAAAGCCATATTTTGAATGAGGAATAAAGTAAAAATACTCTTAAATAACTCCAAATATACTGAGGCAATTAAGGGAAGAGAAGGTAATTTTTAAACTTCTAGGTAATATTCTCAAAGAGATATAGGATGATTTTGCATTCTTATTTTGGTATGGGAAAAATATCTCACATATTAAAGAGAATTAGAGGAAAATTATATATGTGTAAATACATAAATTCATGCATTAAAAAGATTATTTGGGAGATTCAAAAACATTTTTCATAATATAGAATTAAAATACAAGTATTTTAAAAATATGGAACAATAAATGATTGATATAACCCTTAGAAAACAACAAAATTGAATCATATCCATCTATCTGCTTATATAGGTACCTAACTAGGTGTCATCAACTGCACACAGAATCAGAAGTATAGTAGATTTGGGGAACTAGAAACCAATTGATATGCATATTCAAATATCTAGAGGAGAATCTGTGGACAGAAAGTATATAAATAATATAATAATATATAAATCAAAATATGGTAAAAATTAAAGGCATATTACCTTAGGAGAAGATTCAGAAATGTAGTCTCTGATTTGCAAAAGTGTTAACTGAATGTAAAATTGGACAAAAATGTATTTTCTGAGAAAAATTGCTGTGCCAATGACTCAGACAGGAATATATGATTTTTTTTTCATTATTTTAACTTATTTTTTATTTGCTATTTGTGCATTTTTAAGAGTTACAGGTAAGGATATTAATTATATATACATTTTGCACTACTATCACCACTATATATTACCAAAATTGTTTCATTCTTCTAAATAGAGCTCTGTCCCCATTAAGCAATAATTCCCATCACCCCTTCCTGCCATCCCCTGGTAAACTTAAATCTACTTTCTCTCTCTATGAATAATCTTATTCTATATATTTCACATAAATGGAGTAATATAGTTTATAGAAACATTATTTACACTAGCCAAAAGTTAAAAATAACTCACATCCATCAACAGATAAAAAGATAAACAATAGAATATTATTCCTCAGTAAAAGGAATGGAATATATGACATTTTAAAAGCTGCATTACAGATTCCTCGATTATTGACATATAGAAAATGAAAATGCATGAATATTAACACAATTCAGACTTTTACAAGGATTATTTCTTTGGATGCCACAATACATGTGGTATAAATGAGTTATTTGTTTCCAAATTGAATAAAATATACTAAGCCATAATGAATCTGGTAGGGATTTTGTACCAGATTCAGGATAAAAACTGAAGTTAAATGAGGATAAGTTCCTTAATGTTGAACATTCTAAGGATATGGATTTTTTAAAGTTGAAAGACAGGTTTCACATTATTCAAATCGGCCATGTGTAAATGTCAATATATTCTTTAGCTATCAAAATACAGGCTTGGCCTTTGGGAATCAGAAAGATAAAACTCTTTCCATCTGGAAAGGATAAGATTTTATATTTTATTTGGTGGGAAAAGTGCATCACATATCATAAGCAATATCTGGTGTGCTACAGGAAAAAAGTTTACCACTCATCACTATATCACATTCCACCCTGTAACTACTTGTCCAGGATGCATGAAGTGTGAATAAATTGAACATGGTATAGATTTGTTCAAACACAGTACATGGAGAGTCTAAAAGTTTCCAAACCATATATGTGTTTTAGGCCACTGTTTTCATAGTCTGTGTTTTCAATGTCATAATAACTCTTCAAGATTTACAACATTAGCAGGGCTCTCTGTTTAATCTTTATTGTGTCCTCAATTCCTCACATCTCACTATTTCTCATAACTTTATTTTGAACCCATGCACTGTATAAGAGTGAACCTAAATAAAGCATGTTAATCAATAGGCTTGTCTAACCCAAACCTCTCAATAATCTCTTCCCATTAAGCAGTGGCCAGCACACTGAAGTACTTTCAATTTTATAGACACTTGATGAAGTAATTGGTGCATAAAACATGGTCTCATATATATGATGTTCTTTATTTTTGTTCAAAATCATCCTATTTTTCATAACATTTTGAAAATCTTGAAAATAATTTCAAGAATAATGTATACATTATACAAATACAGTATTTAACATGAAAAAACTGTGACATGTATTGTATATGCTTATTTCACATCACATAGGTAAAAAACAAAAATATATAGATAAAACAATGGATATTTTACAAGAAAAGCTTCAAACATAGGTAGATAGAGCAAATGTAATTATACTTCTTTCAAATTTTGTTTTTAAGAATTTTTTAATCAATATTATTCCTTCTTGGGAACTCAAAATATCTTTTGAACATTTTTCCTAGAGCAGTGTTAATCTCCCTGTTCTGCAAGCTATAGATGATGGGATTTATGAATGGGGGCACCATGGAGTAGAACATTGCCATGAGAAGATTTTTAACAGATACTTTCTTTGCAATGGGACCTAAGACAGCAATCATTGTAGAAATCACAATCAAAATGAGAATTGCCAACTGTGGGGTACAGGTGGATAGGGCTTTGTTACGAGCTCCCACAGAATGTATCTTAAGCACCATTGAAAAAATATCAATGTATGACTTAAACAAAAATGCAGAACATACTAAGGCAATGCAAGCACTAAAAGCTAGGGCCACAGTCTCAGAAAATTTAATGTCTGAAGATGAAATCCTCAAAATTTGAGGTATGTCACAGAAATATTGATGGACCACATTAGACTTTGTGAAAGGACATCTGAACATGTTCCTTGTGTGGATGGCAGAAATGAACAGTCCACTTGCCCATGAACCACCAGCTGCCTGTGTACACGTACGTGGGGTGATGGTGAGCCCATAGTGTAGAGGGTGTCAAATGGCTACATAGCGATCATAGGACATCACCACAAGGATAGCCAACTCTGAGCTTGCAAAGAAGATAAACAGGAAAATCTGAGCAGCACATGCTGAAAGCCGCACATTTCGGAACAATTACTGAAATGCAACAAAGATCTATCAGGGATAAATAGCCTAAAAAGAAATACATTGGAGTGTGAAGATGTGGGTCTGTTACAATTACAGTAATAGTTAGAATATTTCCAGTTACAGCTCCCAGATAAATCACTAAGAAGAGCAGACCTTGCATGACTTGGAGTTCCTGGGAGGTTGAAATATCCATGAGGATAAATTCTGTGAGTATGGTGATGTGGTCCACATTTGCCAAAATGCTGCAGTCTCTCTGAAGTCATAGTATACATTGATAAAATGATGATAACAGCCTCATAGAGACAATCAACATAACCCACAATTAAATACAAATGTTGCTATCAATATATTGCTTCTAACTAGTGTGTCAGTATATTGGAAATGGGCAAAAGACACTATTTTGGAATGAATGAATGCACAAATTTCTTTTAGGATTTTTTCCAAACTCTGCATATGTATATTAATTTCAAGATTCATAGCACCAAAGAATCACAAAATGATTTAAAATCAAATCAAATCCCTTTGTGTCTGACTTATTTCACTCAATTTAATATGCTCTAGGGAACTAAAACCTTGAGTAAACTCACAGAGGTAAACCCTAGAATATAGATTTCTAGGAAATTGAAAGTAGTAAGTAGTTTGAGAATGGGCAATAATGCTTAATGTATGTAGAATTTTAATAAGATTTATTGTAAAAGTGTGGAAATGAATAGAGTTGTTAATACATTATAGTAAGTGTAACTAACACTGGTGATTTATAAATGTGATTATGGCTGAAAGCCATAGTCTGAAGATGTAATAATTCAGTTGAAAGGATACTAGAGAATAATGTAGGGATTGTAATAGTGATTTCAGTGGCAGATGAAAATTGTAGTTAATAATATAAAATGTTCTTCCTTTACAAAGTGTTAAGAATGTGGTCATCCACAGAAAACTTTCAAGTAATAGAACAGAAGAATTATACTTAGTAATATTGTAATATTTTTGCAACAGTGGCAAACAAAATATATCAATTTTAAGGTACAAGAAGGCTGGGTATAAGGGTGCATAGGATTTTTCCTTTTGGAGTAATAAAAATGTTCTAAAATTAACTGAGGTAATGAAAGCAAAATTCCAGTGAGTGAACACTTTGAATGGATTATACAAAGCATGGGACTGTATAACACAATGAATCCTTTGGTGGAAGGTGGGCTATGGTTAACTGAAGAAATATGAGAACATTCTCTCATAAACTATAACAAGTACCTAATACTAATACAGGGTGTCAATGACCCTTAGGGGAAAAAACACCAAATGTACGATATTGGCTATAGTTAGTAATAATGCTTTGATAATGCTCTGTCATAGTTTATAAAAGATGTTTTACAACAATGCAAGGTGTTGGTGGTGAGGTAATGTATTGGAGCCCTGTATAATGATATGCCTGTCTGTTTTGTAAGTTCACAGCTTTTACTATACACTTATTGTTTATAATGTATATATATGAATGATGAACTTCAATTTAAAAAGTTTTAAAATATCAAATCAAGTTCCATAAATCTTTCAGTTTTTGAGCTATATACACATTGTTTCTGTTAATATCTTTTCAATCTCTCTTTGGAAATGTCCTGTGATTATTTTATTATTTTCTTCAATATCAAATAGTTGCCCCAGACATCAATTTGTAGAATAATCTCTGTATCTGTTCATTTTAATTATTTGCATGATTTTCTTCATGTAACATGAATAGAAGTGGATCTGATGTCTCTAGATCTATGGCCAGCTGACTTAGAAATTGTCAGACTAACAAATTTACTCATTGCCTCTGATTTCACCTGAGAATGATGTTAATCTCAATTAGACCAGATAAATTATGCCTATCATTCTTTTTCATTTGTTCTATTAATATAAGATACACTGTTAAATCTTTCTTTCTTCCTTTGTAGACCTTTTCCATAAAATATTCATCTGATTCCAAATCTAATCAATTCACTTTTCCTCTTTGCAGTTTGTACTCAGATTTCTCTTACTGTCACACTTCTTCACCTTCTCACTTGTTCACCGTTTCTAAGCAAATCATCCCACTTGGAATTTCTCTTCCACAAAGCATCCCTTCTCCTGTCAGGAATGATTCCCAATATATAATGAAGGGATAAAATCCTATCCAAATAGCCATCAAAAATGGTTTTCTGTATTTTTTCCGAAATCTTTTTGACTAAAATAATAATTCAAGCTACAATTAATTTACTTGTGTTTATGAAAAGCTTTTTTACAATGCATTTGAAATTATAAAATAATTTTTATTCAATCTTACCTACTTTTTCAATGATAAAATTAATAAGTAGAGGTCTAAATTCCATACTTTAAAATTTCATGTATTGAATACTTATAATTGAAAACTTAAAACTGTAACATTTTAGAATTAATACATTGATTAATGTTTTATTTATAGATTTCAGGGGTCGGATGTGGCTCAACTGGTTGGGCGTCCGTCTCCCATATGGAGGGACCTGGGTTCGATCCCCAGGACCTCCTGGTAAAAAAAAAAAAAAAAAAAAAAAAGCAATATTTATAGATTTCATTTGTCATTACCAAATTATTTTTGCTAATATTTACATTTATGATAATAATGTTGAATTACTTACATTGGTTATATTCCTAGATATTTCTGGTGTTTATGCAAAATATTTAGTGCAAATGTTTTTCTATAATAATTTCAATTACATATGTTTTTGTCTATCATCATCGTTTTTATAGAGAAGGAAAAATCCTTTAAGCAAAATAATTTATTAAATAGTGAAAAAATGACCAGTAACTAAGTAGATACTATTGACCTAAAGTGTAGTTTACCAGACCAAACAATATTTCCAGTTTTTAAAAAAATTTTCTTTATCAAAACAAAGCATTGTTATTGATTCTTAAATTTATTCTACTTATCCTTCATCTCTTCAGATTTCATCTTTCTCTTCTTGAGTTTCCCTCTGCTAAATTTACAACTTAGCAAATTCTCCCTCAAAGTTTATCATTATGCTTAAATAAATAACATTGGAATTAAGAGAAATTTAATTTTTTGCATGCTCTTTATTACTTAAGGGACTTATGGAATTTATTTTCTTCACAATATTAATATATGTTAAACAATAGAAAGAGTGGAATTCCTACTCCCCATGAATTGTTAAGCAGATAAAATGATGTACTAAATCATGTACATAGAGTATATGTGGTTCCTTATATCCAACAAAAAATATCAAACATTTTAAAAGTAAAATCTGCACTGGATATATCAATCTTTTCATATGTTAAGGATAATTTTTGTTTATATGGGATATTTTCCATGAAATTCCATCAATACACTTTTACCTGCAAATTTCTTATTTGTCCTCTATAGTGCACCTCAAAAATATTTCAAACATAGTGTTTGAACTAGCACAGTTTCCAGGTAATTTTTGCATTATTATATCTGAAATTTTTTGAGGTCAGACTTTCTTTCACACCCAGATCTTCAGATTCTATTTTTCAACTTTTTTCCTAAATTAAACAACAATATCAGAAAAACTATGAGCATAAATTATATGTTCTATTTGTCTTCTATGAGCATAAGTTATTCTATAGGGCAGAAATATTTGTTAATGTTCTTGAGGCACATAAAAGTTTTTTCAGTGAATTTGTAGTAGTCATTTTAAAGAAGCACATGATTTAAAACATACATGCGTACATACCTGAGCAATGAGGTAACAAGTGTATCCTCAGTAACATGAATATTTCTTTCAAAAGTTTAGAGAGACTTTAAAAAATTACCTCTCTGCTCACTAGTGAAATACAAGGAGTCATTTCTCAGGGAGATTTATATTTATACTAAAATGCTGCGTCTATATTTTATGAATATTGTTTTTCTTTAGGAAGTCTCTTTATAGGTTATACCTCTGAAAATCCTGGGCAAATGATGATTTCATCCGCCCAAGAGGCAAGATTCCTTCAACTGCTGATTGGTCAGCATTTTTTAGCTATACTCGTGAGATTATTTAAATTTCAAGTGGTGTTTCTTAGCAATAAAATTTGTAAAGAATTGTTCAACATAACAAAAGAGAAGTATTGAGAAATGTTCCTTAAGTCATTGCAGACTTCATATGTTTTCAATTTTATGTCTGATTTTAAATATAACCTATTAATTGTAATATAGCCAAGAAATCTATAACTTCTGATAACATTTTATTTTCTATGCTTTTATCTTAATATTATAGCATAAGTAAGTGTATATAATATTTAAAATCAAGAACAAAAAATAAAGGAAACAATAATTGACCAGCAGTTACTAACTTAAAGAAAAATGAGAAACATTTAAGAAATGGATTTTTAAAGGAAATCAAGTAAATGAAAAAGGTTTTGACACAGAGTGGAACACTTATCACTAAAAAAAAAAAAAAAAAACTGGAACTTTTCCTCGCATACAGGGTATGCTGCCGTATTTGCTAAGTGTCAAAATGTGAGGTACAACCAATCTGAAAAATTAAGATATTATGGAAAATTTGTCATTATTCTGAAAATTAGGGAGGCGGCTGTGGATCAATCAGTGGGGCTCCCGTTTACCATATGGGAGGCCCCGGGTTTGGTTCCCAGGGCCTCCTAGTGAGGGCAGGCCCGGCTGCACGGCGTGGTTGGCTGACCCAGCGAGCACAGGCAGCAAGGGGGGGATGGATGAATAAATAAATAAAATCTTTAAAAAAAATGAAAATTATATTAATAGCTGCCAAATTGGACATAATAATAATATTGGAGAGTAAAATAACTATGTGTAAAGTCTAGGAAATTGGCTAAAAATAGAAGTGTTTTTTATAACCCTACAGAATGTTAAAACTATCAACAAAATTCAGCATGGAATTTTTTTATTAGAGAAGTAGTGGGTTTACAGTAAAATCATACATAAAATACAGGATTCCCATTTACCACCCCAACAACACCATTGGCATGGAATATTTGTTGCAATTGATGATAGCACATTTTTATATTTGCACAACTAATTAAATATCATAGTTTAATTTAGGGTTCACTGTTATATTTTAAAATATTCCATTGGTTATTGTGTGGGTCTCCACTCACCAAAACAACATCCTATGACCTTATGAACACATTCATATTCCATAGAGGCATGCCCCAGGTGCACCTCTCCCCATACATCCCCCATGACTGAAACACTGCATTAGTGATCCTTCCCTGCCACAGTTGCAAACCTTCTACAATCCAAAACATCCCCAAAACAAAGTCAAAAATAATAAAAATATAAAATAAAAAGTAATAAATTATTTTTTGCATTGTACCTTTCATCACTGTAAAATCTGTTATCTTTTATGTATATTGAAATTTTCTTCTGTATGTTCCCTCAGTATCTTATTCTTTTTTAACTTTGTTTTCCAAAAAGCTTCAGGTTACAAAAATTCACAGAGAAAACATAGGGGATTCCCATATACTTCCCCTACCACATCCTCCCAAAACATTAACATTATACAATACTTTGATATGTTTGTTACAATAGATGAACAAATATTGAAACATTGCTACTAACAGTGATATGTGTTTTAAATTATGGATTACATTTTGCACTGTATACTTTTATAGGTTTGGAACCCATGGCAAACACTGTTTCAATTTTTGAAGAATAATGTTCAGTATTACATGTATTAACATTGAAGGCTTGACACACCAGTCAGTTTTCTTTAATTAGGTACTGCCTATGTGCTTGAAAACTTAGCAGGACTCTCTGAGATGGAAGTTTAATATTTTCTTGTTTATTGTGTGGTCTCCACCCACTGAGATAGCACCTTATGCCTAGATGAACACTTTCTTATTCCAGAGAAACATGGCTCAGGTGCCTTCTTACCCACATATCCCCCACCACTGATGCTCTCCTCCAGTGACACTCCCCTGCCATATTTGCCAAAAATAACCCCACAAAACACAACAACATTCACACCATTGAATGATTGGCTATTCTAATTCAGTAAAAATTGTTGTAATTTTTATTGGAAATGCATTTAATCTGTAAATCAACTTGGGTAGCCAGACATCTTAGTGATGTTTAGTCTTCCAAAATGAACATGGAATATTCTTCCATTTATTTAATTCTTCTTTGATTTCCTTTAAGTTTTATTTAGTTTTCTGTGTACAAGTTCTTTACGTCTATATTTAAGTCTATTCCTAGATATTTGATTCTTTTAGCTGTTATTGTAAGTGGAATTTTTTCTTGATTTCCTCCTCAGTTTGCTCATTATTAGTGTACAGAAATGCTGCTGACTTTTGTATTTTGGCCTTCCTTATATGCATCCAGGACAATTAACAAAAGGATAATGATGGACAATGCCCATCCCTAAAAACAGAGTATATATAAAACTGCAAAGATAAGAGTTCTACCCATCTGCCCCCATAGGATCTATGCTCCCTTTCAGTCAGAGGAAGGTTGGGTATCACCATCCTCAAATCCTCATGATTTATGAATGAACAATCATAAGGGGTGAATGCCACTATGGATGAAAGTAGACATTGTTATTCTAGTAATCAAAGAACTCATAACATTCATATAAAGACAGCAGTCACCAGAGGTCCTGAGGGGAAGGAGATAAGAATAGGTATAACATGGAACATTTTGGGACAACGGAAATTTTCTGCATGATATTGCAATGATGGATACAAGCCATTATAAAATTGTGCAGTGAAAACTGTAAACCATATTGAAACTACAGAGAATGCTTAGGGCAAAGCTTCAATATGTGTTCATCATTTGTAACAAATGTACCACACTAATGAAAGCTGTTGTCAGTGAGAAAAAGTATGGGAGGGGGAGAAGGTGGGGTATATGGGAGTCCCCTATATATCTTTTTAAAGAATTTATTGAAGTATATCATTCATACATGAACATACATAAACTATAAGTGTTCAGCAAACACTGTGATCTTACAAAACAAACAGGGCTCCACACATCCCCCCCAAAAAACATCCTACACTGTTGTGAAACATTTGTTAACAAATCATGAAAGAGCATTGTCAAAGTATTACTACTGGCTATAGTCTGTATCTTACTCCCTATATATTTTTTAAGGATTTATTTATTTACTTTTATCCATATTATCCCCATCCCTGTTTTTGCTGTATCTGTGTCCATTCACTCTTGGTGTCCACTTCCTGCCCTCTCTTCTCATCCTTCTCCCCATATTCACTGGGATTCAATCCTCGGAACCTCCAATGTGGGAGAGAGGCATCCTACTACTGCCTATGCCACATTAGTTCCTGGTTTTCTGGTGAGTCTCGCCTTGGCTCTCCCTTGTGTCACTCTCCTGTTACATCATCATCTTGCTGTGTGGCTCGTGAGGCCTGGCGGCTCACCCCCACATGGGGCCTGGTGGTGCACCAGCACATGAGGTCTGGCAGCTCCCCTGCTTGCAGGGCATGGCAGCGCACCTGTAGATGGGGCCTGATGACTCACCTGCTCGTGTGCCACACTAATGAAGCATGTTTATGTGGGAGGTTGTCAGAAGTGTGGGAGGTGGGGTGCATGGGAATCCCTATATATTTTTGTGTAACATTTATGTAATCTAAGTGTATTAAAAAAATCATATGGACCAACAACTCTCAAATAAAACTGGATTAATAAAAAGAAATTATCAGTGGTATCTCATAAGCTACTGAATTGTCAAAATTCCTCAATCTATCAATCAAGGCATTCTGTGATATGACTCCAAGTCTACCTCTCCAGTTGTATCCATAACTGTGCCCCTTCATGAAATGCATGGCTTAGCCAACCTGAAACATTTACCTTCATTTTGCCACATTGATATTTTTGTGCATGCTATAATCTCCCTTTGCCTCAAATACTTCACCACTGCCCTGGCTAGACCTGATGAGATATTTTTTATACTGCAAGGTCCAAGTCAAATGGAAACTTGGAAATTTTTCTAATAGCTCTTTCCTGTTGTTTGAAAATGAGAGTAATCTATTCCACTTTTGTGCACTTCTTTAAAGACACTACACTCTACATACTGTGCTGTATATACTGTTTTATATATATAATATATATTATATATGTATGTCTCTCTATATAAATTTATATTTCCCATACATAATTGTATTTTCCTGGAGAACTATGAGTGTATATTTTTCATATGACTCTATATCACTGACAATGACTAGAACTGACATTCAGAGAATAAATAAGAAATTAACACATTATAATAAAAATTATTGCTAATTCACTCAAAAATAAATAAATAAAAAGGGGAGTGGGTAGTATATGGGACTCCCTTATATTTTCAATGTGACATGTATGTAATCTAAAGCTCCTTTAAAAATAAAGAAAAATATTAATTTTTTTTTAAAAATGCTGAAAAAGAGGCCATTTAAACAGGAAGAAATAAGTTATAAAAATATATGCTCCTAAAGAGAAGAATCCCAAAATATATGAAATAAATATTGACAGATTTGAGGGGAGAAATAATTTTTCAAGAATATTCTCTTATGAACTATAACAAATTTACAGTACAAGTATTGTCTTAATAATGTGGTGGGTTTCAGGGAAAACACAACAAATGTAACATATGGACTGTATTTAGTAATATTTAGAAAATGCTCTCTCACCATTTGTAATAAGTGTTCCACAACAATGCAAGTTGTTGTTGGTGGGGAGATATGTATAAGCCCTGTATGTTATGCATATTTGTTTTGTAAGTTCAGAACATTTACTATATACTTATGGTTTATGTATGTTCATGTATGAATGATATACTTCAATAAAAATTTTAAAATAAAAAAGCATATTACAAAACTACAGTAATAAAGACAGCATGGTATTGGCATAATGATAGACATATAGATCAACAGAAATGACTTGAGAGTACAAAAATAGATCCCCACCTTTATGGTAAGTTGATTTTTGATAAGGATAACAATTCCATACAAGTGAGACAGAACAGTCTCTTCAATAAATGATGATGGGAGAACTGGATATTCATATCAAAAAGAATGAACAAAGGCACTATCTGACCCCTTACACAAAAATTAATTCAAAATGGACCAAAGATTTAAATATAAAAGCCAGGATCACAAAAATCAAAGAACAAAATATAGGAAAACATGTTCAAGATCTTGTGGTAAGTGGTGGTATAAGGTCTACTTATACCCAAAGAAAAAGCAATGAAATAGAAAACAAGACCTTTTCAAAATTAAATCTTTCTTTTGCTTCAAAGGACTTTGTTATGAAGATGAAAACACAGACTACTCATTGGGAGAAAATATTTTAAAATAACATACCTAATAAGGATTTAATATCCATGATATATAAAGAGATCCTACAAATAATTCTAAAACGACAAATGACCCAGTGAACAAATGGACCAGAGAGTTGAATAGACATTTTTCCAAAGAGAAAATACAAATAAAAAGCACATGAAAAGTTGTCCAATATAACTAGCTGTTAGGGAAATGCATATCAAAACTAGAATTAGATACAATTCATAGTTATTAGAATGGCCACTGATAAAAAGAAAAAAAGGAAGAAATCTACAAATGTTTGAGAGGATGTGGAAAAATAGGAATGCTTTTTACTGTTGCTGGGAATGTAAAATTTGCAGATGCTGTGGAAGACTGGCAGTTCCTCAGGAAGTTAAATACATAGTTTCCATAAGATCTGGCAATCTCACTCCTAGCTTTATACTAAGAACTGAAACCAAGAGTGTGAACAGACATTTACACACTGATTTCATCGCAGCATTATTCACAATTGCCAAAAAACGGAAACAACCCAGGTGTCCTTCAACAAAGGAATGGAGAATCAAAACGAGGGATATGCATACAATGGGATATTATTCAGCTGTAAGAAGAAATGAAGTTGCAATGTCTATGACATGGGAGAGGCTTGAGAACATTATAATGAGTGAAAAAATCCAAACACAACAGGGCAAATATTGTATGATCCCACTAATATGCACTAAATATAATGACCAAGTTGTGTAGTTAATAAATAGAATATGCACCCTACCACAGTGACCCAAAACACATGAAGAAGTTTTGTCAAAATGAAAGGAAAAATAGACACCTTTACAATAATAATTGGATACTTCAACACACCATTTTCATCAATGGATAAAGAAGCTAGACAGAAGATTAATAAGGAAACTGAGTACTTGAATAATATATAAATAAACTACACCTAACAGATATATACAGAACATTGTACCACAAAACACCAGGATATTTCTTCTTCGCAAGAGCAAATGGATCATTCCCCAGTACAAACTACATATTAGATCACAAAAATAGTCTCATTTAATTGAAAAAGATTGAAATTATAGAAAGCATATTCTCTGAACATAATGGGGTGAACCTGGTAATCAATAACAGGCAGAGAACTGGAAAATCCATAAATATATTTAGTTTGCCATAGGGCTACTGATTCCTAGTACCAGAAATAGGTTGGCTTTTATAAAGGGAATTTATTTGGGAGTAAAAGTTTACAGTTCTGAGACCATGAAATATCCAAATCAAGACACAAATAGAAGTGCTTTCTCATCAAAGTCAGCTACTATTAATACTGTTGTCTGGCCATGTGGTAAAGCAAGATGACTATCAATCTCTGCTGAGGTCTCTGCCTTCCCCCTTCAGGTTCACTGTCTTTCGGAGCTCACATATGGGAAATCAGGCATAGAGCTTGTCTTTTTCTGGGCCTTCTATATCAGTCTCAGCTGCTCTGCTTTCTTCCCAAAGAAAAACTTTTTTCAGCTGTGAGTTTTCAGACATTTGGCTCAACTCACCCTTGGCCTCAGCTCATTGAGCCTCTCAGGGATTCTGTTTTCCTGCAGTCCTTTCTTATGGCAGGATAAATATAATATGGTGGCTTCCTTTTTCTCTGTGTGTCTCTTTCTGTCTCTATTTTTTATCAGACCCAGCAAGAGGGCAGAATTTCAACCTAAGTCATACCTCTCTGACATCCAAAGGAATGGATTAGCTCTCTTTCTGGGATTCATAAAAACACTTAAACTGTCACATAAATGGAAATTAAATAATACATTCTTAATCAGTGGGTCAAAGAAGAAATTTCAAGAGAAACTAGTAAATATCTTGAGACCAATGAAAATGAGAACACAATACATCAAAATTTTGTGATGCAATGGAGGCAGTGCTGAGAGGGAAATTTAAAGACCTAAACACATTTAAAAAGAATGAACTTTTTCTTGCTACTTCAGAGGTGATTGGATGCTTCAGTATGAAGCAGAACATCTTCTTAGCCAGTGACTGCTAGAAGCTCATTAAAGTGGATGAAGCAAACAAACTTTTTACCTTTCATGTGAAGCATATGGCCACAGAAGTTGCTGCTGATGCTCTGGGCAAAGGGTGGAAGGGTTATTTTGTCCAAATCTGTCAAACAGGATTTCCACATGAATCAGGGTGTCTTGCCCCATGACCATGTCCACTTCTTACTAAAGGGCATTCTTGTTATAGACCAGGGAGAAGTGGAGAGAGAAAGAAAAAATCTCTTTGAGGTTACATTGTGGATGCAAAATTGAGTATTCAGAAGTTGGCTATTGTAAAACAACAACAGAAGGATATTCCTGGACTCACCAATACTACTGTGTGTCATCACCTGGGGCCCAAAAGTGCTAGTGAATCCACAAACTTATCAATCTCTCCAAAGAAGATGTCCACCAATATGTTGTGAGAAAATCCCTGAACAAAGAAGGTAAGAAAAACAGGACCAAAGTGCCCAACATACATTAGCTTGTTTTTCCATGTGTCCTGCCACAAAAACATTGTTATATTCCCATAAAGAAACAGTGTACTAAGAAAAATAAGTAAGAGTCCACAGACTGTGCTAAACTTTTGGCCAAGAGAATGAAGAAGGCCAAAGAAAAATGCAAGGAACAGATTACCAAAAGATGTAGGCTGTCCTTTCTGGGAGCTTCTACCTCTAAGTCTGAGTCCAGTCAAAAATAAGATTTTCTAAGAGTACTGAGTATATAACATCAGAAAATTAAAAAAAGAGAAAGAGCTCAAATCAAACACCTAAAAAATACAACTGGAGGAACTAGAAAAAGAACAGCAAACAAAACATAAAGTAAGCAGAAACAAAGAAATAACAAAAATTAGTCAGAAATGAAATAGAGAATAAAAACAATAGATAATTAGCAAATCCAAAATTTGTTCTTTGAAAATAATAATAAAATTGATAAACCCTCAGTTAGACTGAAAAAGATAAAAAGAAAGAAGATACAAATAAATAAAATAAAAAATGAAAGTGGGCCCATTACTACTGACACTATAGAAATAAAAAGAATCATAAGAGGATACTATGAACAACTATATATCAACAAATTAGACAACTTATATGAAATGGACAAATACAAATAACCTACACTGATTCTAGAAGAAATAGAAGATCTCAACAGGCCAATTATAAGAAAAGAAATTGAATCAGACTGAAAACCTCCCAAAAATGAAAGCTGGAGTTCTGGGAAAATGGCACCAAGGATGGTAGGCAGAGTTTGACCCTGTCACAAGAAAGTAGTGTAGAGAGGACAGAGGTCAATCTGAAGGAGCTGCTTTGGATATATATAGAACAGGAAGTTGCCCTGAGTCATCTAAGAGGGTTCTGGAAAGAGAAAGAAGTCAAAGAAAAACCATGAGTTGCTTGCCACTGTGGCTTCAAGCGACAGATATACCCCACCCTCAGGGCAAACAGCCTTGGTGGACCTGCAGGCTCAATGCTCCACTGCTATGATCAGAGTGAGAGGAGGCATTCCCTGAGAGGAAGAGGGGTCTGTGAGGGGGAAGAGTGGTTGCTTTGCAGTGAGTTTGGCCAGTTGCCACACCCTTTGAATCTCGGAAGGGACCCCGATTTGATGGGGAGAGGAGAGGAGGGCTTTCAGGCAGGCTGTCATGCACAGCCACCCTGGTAAAGAGAGAAATTAGGTTAGAGAGGGGAAAGGGACAGACAGGCATCTAATCAGCAGGACTCTGGCAAACTGTAAAGAATCTAGTCTGCCTGAGGGAAAGGGAGCCAACAGATTTCTGGAAAGCTAACTAACCTCAGGAGACATTTTAGCTCGGTGGAGTAATTCCTGCCTTTCATATATTAGGTCCCTGGTTTGATTCCCAGCTCTTCTTAGAGAAGTGATCCATTAGGTTAATAGGCACCCAGATGATACTTTAACAGGGAACATATAGACAGTATTAGCTTTTCTTGGATCTCTTATTTTTTTAAAAAAATGGTTCCTTTTTAAATTTTCCTCATTTTACTCATTAAAACTCAGTTCAAAACCTGCAGAGGGTAGGCTGCAGGGTGATTAATTGATGAACACTGGAAGCCTGAGAAGCTCCGTAGGGGCCTAAGAGGGAAGGCAGTTTTTATTTTTTATTTATTTTTTTGTTATTTTTTTCCTTTTTGTCTCTTTTTTAACTAGCTCTTGCTGTCTTATTTCTTGTTTGTTGTGTTTCCCCTTTATTTGTTTTCTCTTTTCTTTTTTTTCTGATTTTTTCTACCTATGCTATTTCTTTTCTTCTTTTTTTTCTATCTTCTATTTTCTGCTGTTGTTCTTTCATTTCACCTCTTTTTGTTTGGTTTTCAATGTTTCTTGTATGCCTTTCTCTCTCATTTTTTCTCTGTTTTCTTTTTTTTACTGTTTTTTTTAAGTTTTTCTCTTTTCCGTTTTCTTTTCTTCTCTTCACATAATTCTGGCCTTTAAATTCATTCCATATATTTCTCTCTATTCTATTTCCCATGTCATTGTTTCTACCCCACTTTTTTATTCTTATTGTTCTATACTTCTTACTCATGTTAATTATTCATTTTCCTAGTTCTTATATGGTTCCTCTTCTACCATCTACTATTATTATCACTTTATTTTATTTCTCTTCTTTTCTATTTTCTTTTCTCTGGTCTAAATATTTTTCCCAAGGGAACATAGACAATAGCAAGAAAATAGAACAAGAGGAATCAAGTGTCAAAGTGAAATCTTACCTGACACACATAAAAATAACAAAATAAAACCCTAGAATAGAAAGAGAAGCTAACCAACCAAAAAGCCCATCAAGATAAACAGACACCAACAAAGAGTTACAAGCCATGCTAAGAAACAGGAAGATATGGCCCAATCAAATGAACAAACTAAAAAACAGGAGATGCAGAACATGGAACAACTAATCAGAGATGTCTAAACAAATATCATGAATCAACTTAATGAAGTGAAGGAAGAGATTAAGGATATTAAGTAGACACTGGGAGAACATACTGAAGAAATTGTAAACATATATAAGAAGATAATGGATATGATGGTGGTGAATGGCACAATCCAAGAAATCAAAAATACACTGGAAGGACATAAAAGCAGATTTGAACAGACAGAGGAAAGAATCAGTGATGTGGAAGAGAGTACATCTGAAATCAGACAGATTGTAGAATAGATGGAGAAAAAGAAAAAAAAATCATGCAGGGACTTAGGGATTTGAATGACAACATAAAATGCACAACCGTATGCATTATAGGAATTCCAGAAGAAGAAGAAAAGGGAAAGAGGACAGAAGGTGTGCTGACAACTTCCCAACCCTATTGAGGAACACAGATGTATATGTCCTGGAAGTGCAGCACACCCCAAAGAGTATAAACCCTAACAGGTCAACTCCAAGACATATAGTTTTGAAATTGTCCAATACCCAAGACAAAGAGACAATACTGAAAAGTATCAAGAGAAAGAGATCAATAACATGCAAGGGAAGCTCGATAAGATTAACTTCTGATTTCTCATCTGAAACCATTGAGGCAAGAAGGCAGTGGTATGATATAGTTAAGGTGTAAAAGAAAACTTCCAGCCAAGAATTTTCTATCCAGCAAAGCTGGCATTCAAAAATGAGAGAGGGTTCATAATAGAGAACCAAAAATTAAGAAAGTATGTCAATAAGAAACCTGCCCTTCAAGAAATATTAAAGGGAGTTCTGCAGGTTGAAAGGAAAAAACAGGAGAGAGAGAGATGGAGTAGAGTGTAAGAACAACTAAAAAAATAAAACGAGAAATAAAAATAAAATATGACATATATAAATCTAAAGAAAATATGGCTAATGTAAGTAATTTCTTGACAGTAATAACATTAAATGTTAATGGATTAAACTCATCAGTCAAGAGACACAGATTGGCAGAATGGATAAGGAAATATGACCCATCTATATGATGTCTGCAAGAACCCCACCTTAGACACAGGGAGGCAAGGAGGCTGAAAGTGAATCATTGGAAAAGAATTTTACAAGCAAACAAAAACCAAAAAAAGATAGGAATGGCTATACTAATACTGAATAAAAGGGACATTAAATGCAAAACTATTGAAATAGACAAAGAGGGACACTAAAAATAGATAAAACATGTAATCTAGCAAGAAGAAAGAACAATTATAAACATTTATGCTCCTAACCAGGTTATCTCAAAACACATGAGGCAAACACTGGAAAATCTAAGTGGAGAAATAGATGCCACTACAATTACTTGGGATGTTTAATACACCATTATCATCATTAGACATAACATCTCAACAGAGAATCAATAAAGAAACAAAGTCTTTGAATAACACATTAAAGGATATGGACCTAATAGACATATACAGAACATTGCACCCGAATACAGTGGGATATACATTCTTCTCAAGTGCACATGGATCATTCTCCAGGATAGACCACATGCTAGGCCAGAGAAAACTCTCAATGAATTCAGAAAAATTGAAATTATATAATGAAATTTCCCTGATACCAAAGAATGAAGCTGGAAATCAGTAAGGGTCAGAGAATCAGATTAGGCACAAAGACACAGACATTAAACAACACACTCTTAGACAAACAGTGGGTCAAGGAGGAAATCACAAAAGAAATCAGTAAACCTTGAAATGAATGAAAATGACAAGATAATCTATCAAAATTTATGGGATGCACAAAACCTGTGCTGCAATGGAAATTCATAGCCATAAATGCCTATATTAAAAAGAAGAAAGAGATAAATTCAAAGACCTAATGCACATCTGGGGGAATTAGAAAAAGAACAACAAACGAACCCCAAACAAGTAGAAAGAAGGAAACAACAAAGATTAGAACAGAGCTCAATGAAATTGAAAATAAGAAAGCACTAGAAAAAAATAAAATCAAAAGCTGGTTATTTGAGAAGATTAATAAAATTGACAAACTCTTAGCTAGACTAACATAGCAAAAAAACAGAAGATGCAAATACATAAAATAAGAAATGAGGAAGGGGATATCACCACTGGCCCCACAGAAATAAAGATTATCATAAAAGGATACTTTGAAAAATTGCATGCCAACAAAATGGATAATTAAGAGGAAATGGACAAATTCATAGAAAAGCAGCCTACATTGACAAAAGAAGAAATTGATGAACTCAACAGTCCAATCACAATTAAGGAGACAGGATTAGTCGTTAAAAACCTCCCAACTAAAAGAGCTCAGGATCAGATGGCTTCACAGCTGAATTCTACCACACATTCCAGAAAGAACTAATACCAATCCTTCTAAAACCCTTCCAAAAAATAGAAGTAGAGGGAACATTTCCTAACTCATTCTATGATGCCCACATAATGTAATACCAAAGCCAAAGACACCACAAGAAAGGAAAACTATAGACCAATAACTCTAAAGAACCAAGATGCTAAAATCCTAAACACAATATTTGTTAATCATATTCAACAATACATTGAACTAATTATACACCATGACCAAATGGGTTTTATCCCTGGTATGCAAGGATGATTCAACATAAGAAAATCAATGTAATATACCACATGAACATATCACAATAAAAAAAGCCACATGATCATCTCGCGAGATGCAGAGAAAGCATTCAACAAAATACAGCATCCTTTCATGATAACAACACTGCAAAAGAGGAATAAAAGGAAACTTCCTCAACATAATAAAGGGTAAATATATATGAAAAACCCACAGCTAATATCATATTCAATGGCAAAATCCTAAAAGATTTCCCTCTAATATTGGGAACAAGGAAATGATGCTTGCTTTCACTGCTCTTATTTAACACTTTGTTAGAAGTACTTGCTCAAGTACTTAAGGAAGAAAAAGATATAAAATGCACTCAAGTTGCAAAGGAAGAATTAACAATTTCACTATTTGCAGATGACATGATCCTATACCCCTAAAGCCTTGAGAAATCTACAAGAATGCTTCTAGAGCTTATAAATGAGTTCAAGAAAGTGGCAGTTGTAAGATGAATGTGCAAAAATCAGTAGCATTTCTATTCACCAATAATGAGTAATCTGAGGAAGAAATCTAGAAAAAAAATTCCATTTACAATAGGAACTAATAAAATCAAATGCTTAGGAATAAATTTAACTAAAATTATAAATGACTTATACAGAGAAAACTACTACACAACACTGTTAAAGGAAATCAAAGAAGATGTAAATATAATAAATAGAAGAATATTCCCTGTTCATGGAGAAGAAGACTAAACTTCATTAAGATGTCTGTCCTATCCAAACTGATTTACAGATTTAATGCAATCCCAATAAAAATTATGACTGCATATTTTTCACTGAATTGGAAAGCTAACTATGAAATTTATTTGGAAGAGCAAGGGGCCCCAAACTACCAAAGTTATGTTGAAAAAGAAAAAATGAAAATGGTGGAAACATAATGCTGGACTTTAAAGCATAATATAAGGCTACAGTGGTCAAAATTGCATGGTATTGGTCCAAAGGTAGACATGCTGACCAATGGAACTGAATTGAGAGTTATAGATCCCCACATATACGTCCTCTTATATTAAACAAGGCCACCAAGCCCACTCAACTGGGAGAGAATGGCCTCTCAAACAAATGATTCTTGGAGAACTGGATATCCATATCCAAAAGAATGAAAGAGGAGTACCACCTCACACTTTATACAAAAATTAACTCAAGATGTATCAAAGATATAAATATAAGAACCAATTCAATAAAGCTCCTAGAAGATAATGTGTGGAAGGATTTACAGGATCTTGTATTAGGAAATTGTTTCATGAAATTTACACCCAAAGCACAGGCAATGAAATAAAAAAAAAATTAATTAATTAAAAACTTTTGCAACTCAAACGAGTTCGTTAATAAAGTGAAAAGGTAGCCTACACAATGGAGGAAATATTTGGGAACCATATATCTGATAGGGTCATAATATCCAGCATATAAAAAAAATTCTACACCTTGAAAAGAAAAAGAAAAACAAACCATTCAAAAAATGGGCAAGTGATTTGAATAGACACTTCTTCAAAGAAGAAATACAAATGACTAAAAAGCATATGAAAGATGTTCAACATCACTAGTTATTAGGGAAATGCAAATCAAAACCACAATGTGGTATCAACTTACATCCATTAGACAGGCAGGTATTAAAAAACAGAAGACTACAAATTTGGAGAGGATGTGGAGGAATGGGAACACTTATCCACTACTGGTGGGAATGTAGAATGGTGCAGCCATTGTGGAGGACAGTTTCACTGTTCCTCTGGAAGATAACTATTGAACTGCCATATGATCCATCCATCTGGCTTCTGGGTATATACCCAGAAGAATTGAAAGAAGGGGCACAAAGAAATATATGCACACCAAGGTGCATAGTGGCATTATTCACTATTGCCAAAAATTGGAAACAACCCATATTTCTATCAACAGGTGAATGGATAAACAAACTGTGGTATATACATACAATTAAATATTACTCAGCTATAAGAAGAAATGCAGTGTTAACAAACAGAATATCATGGATGAATCTTGAAGACCTTAGGTTGAGTGAAGCAAGCCAGGCACTTAAAGACAAATATTACATGTTCTCACTGATATGAATTATGCAAATTGAGCAGGTTCACAGAGCTAGAGTCTGGAAGATAGGTTTATAGAAGACAGAAAGGGAGACGTTTGTGAGTCAATTCCCATATGGGCAAAATCTATGATAATGTTTGAGTGTAGTTGTGCAGTGAATGGGCATAACAGTGGGGTGGTGATGCTATTGTTCTAGGCTATGCTGGTCTGTGAAGGGGTAGGGTGAGGAGGGTGGGTTAAACTCCCCATGGAGTTGGGAGGAGGGTCAGGGGAGGAAGAAGGTGACCTCTGTGGATTTGCAGATATGTGGTTGAAACTACAACGTTAGGAATGTTCTTTTGGCAAATATGGCAGGGGAAGGTTACCAGTTTAAGTTGTTTGGTGTGTGGTCACATGGGACAGGATGCACCTGGGGCAGGCTTTTAGGGAGTGTGTAGCATTCCACTTGTCATAGTGTGTTGTATCAGGGGGTGGAGACTCACATAATGAATGGGAAGGTATTGGACTCCCATCCTGGGGAGTCCTGCTATGATCTCAAATAGAGGGGTGGGAGTTTCTTAAGAACATAGGTAGTACTTAATAGGGGAGGAGAGGCCAGTATGTCAAGTCTTCAACGTTGCTACTAGTAAATATAAATGTATTCCTTCAATGATTTTTTAAAACTTCTCGAGGAAACTGCAGGCACTTTTGGCCCACACAGACTAGAGAATTGTTTACTTCAGTTGTTCCATCCTTGCCTGTGACAGGGCAGAAGAAACAGTGCTCCCTGAGCCTCTCCAGGCAAGTGCAGCTGCTTTCAGCCTGCATGGACTAGACAGTTGGAAACCTGTTTGACTGCATCCCTGCCTCTGACAAGGCAGAAGGAGGGATAGTGGGCCCTAAGCCTCTCTGGGCAACTGAAATCGCTTTTAGCCCACAAGAACTAGATTATTGGACAGGACTGTGGCTCCATTCCTGCTGCTGCCAGATCAGGAAGATTGCTCCCTTAGCCTCTCTGCGCAACTTCAGTCAGTTTCAGACTGCATAAACTATTTCTCTGCACACCAGAGGCTCCATTACCACCCCTGCAAGGGAGTAGTGGGTCATTGCTTCCTCCATCTACCTGGGCAACTAAGGTCAATTTCAACTTGCATAGTTTAGTGTCCTGCCAACACCTGTGGCTCTATCTCCATCCCAGGCTGGGGAGGAAGGAATTTTGAGTGCCATATTCTCTCTGGACAACACAGATGACCTTGGCATATGTGATGGTTAGGGTAATATGCCAGCTATGCCAGGTAATTGTGCCCAGGGGTTTGGTCAAGCAAGTATTGGGCTAACTGTAATACAAGGACATTTTAAGAATTTAGTCATCAGTAAGTTTACTGCATAGATAGCTGATTACATCTATGATTAACCAGGGAGTTTGCTTTCAGCAATGAGTGACATTTTATCCAATCAGTTGAATACCTTAAAAGGGGAAGTGATTTCAGCATTTGGAGAGGACTTCCCAGCTCTTTGGACAGCCAATGTCTCCCAGAAACTCATCAAAGACCTTCATTGGACTTTCATCGGAGCCCCTGGTTTACAGCCTACCTGTGGAATATGGACTTGTGCATCCCCATGGTCAGGTGAAAGAATTTCATAAAATCTCATACTATTTACAGATATCTCCTCTTGATTCTGTTTCCTTAGAGAATCCTGACTAATACAGCCTGCATGGCTTGGATTATTGCAAAGGGTTGTGGCACCATCCTTACTCCTGTCAGAGGAGAAAGTTGGGAGAGGCTTCATCAGTTCCTGGGACAATGGAGGCAGCTTCAGCCTCAATCACTTACAGTATCAACCACATCCTTGGCTCCTATTCCACAACCAGCAAGGGAGAAAGGGCAAGAGAAAGATGAAAAAGAACAGAAAAAAATTCAGATTGGCTAAACATGAGCCACAGTAAATTTCCAAATTATGTTGAACCTAGTATCAAAGAGGGGATTATCAAAACATAATCAAATAGAAATCCCTAGATTAAAGACAGAAAAGGAGACAAGAATAAATAAATAAATATAATAAATCAGATGCTGAGACACCAACATATAAATCACAATCCATACCAAGAAACAGGAAGATATGGACCATTCAAAGGAACAGAACAAGCCTCCAGATGACATAAAAGAGTTGAGACAAAAATCATAGTTGTTCAAACAAATCTTCTTTATAAATATAATGAGATGGCTAAAGATATTAAGCACATCAAGAAGACACGGGGTGAAAACAAAGAAGACTTTGAAGGCATATATAGAAAAATATAAGCTCATATGGGAATGAAAGCCACAATAAATGAATATAAAATACACTGGAGGCACAAAACATCTGATTTGAAGAGGCAGGAGAAAGAATCAGGAAAAAAATGAACAGGGCCTCAGAGAATTAAATGATGGCAAGAGACATGCAAACATACTGTCATGGGTGTCCCAGAAGGAGAAAAGAAAGGAAAAGGAGCAGAAGGAGTATTTGAGGAAATAATGGTAGAAAATTTTCCAAGCCAATAGAAGGACATAGATATCTGTGTCCAAGAAGCACAACATACTCCCATCCAAATAAATTTGAAGAGACCTACTTTAAGACATGTAATAACTAGAATACCAAATGCCAGGGATAAAGACACTATGCTGACAGCAGCAAGAGAAAAGAGATTCGTTACATACAATGAATGTCTACAATAATTATGTGCTGATTTATCATCAGAAACCATGGGAGCAAGAAGGCAATGGTATGATATATTGAAATCACTGGAATAGAAAAACCGTGAGCCAAGACTCTTTTATTAGGGAAGACTGTATTTCAAAAATGAGAGTGAGTTTAGAATATTAATAGAAAAAAAAAAGAAACGGAGAGAGTTTGTAATGAAGAGACAAGCTTTGCAGGAAATACTAAAGGGAATGCTACAACCTTGGCAACTGTGGACAGTTTTGACTAGCATGGCTTAGTTTGCTAGCTACACTTGAGGCTCCATCCCTCCCCTGGGGCAGGTGAGGAAGGGGCATGGAGTTTCATTAGTCTATCTAGGAAACTACAGATGGTTTTGTCTTGCCCAGCATGGATAACTGCACAAGGCTGCAGATCCATCCCTACTCCTGGCAGGAGAAAAAGTGGGAGAAGAGTTATCATTTTTTGGGCAATGTGGGCAGCCTCAACCTCCATAGCTAACAGTACCAACCATTTCCTCAGCTCCTCTTCTGCAACCAGCAAGGGAGAAAATGCAAGAACCAGTTTTAAAAAGACCTGAAAAAATCAGATTGGCTAAACATAAGCCACTGTAAGTTTCCAAATTAAGTTGAACCAAGTAACAAAGGGCATGTAGCACAAAAGCAATCAAATAGAAAGCCCCAGACTGAAGAGAGAAAAGAGGACCTAATAAATCAGATTCCAAGTCATAAAGCAAAAATTACAATCCATACCATATCAAGAAATAGGAAGATATGGCCATTTAAAGCAAGAAACTAAGCCTCCAGGTGATACAATAGTGTTGAGACAAATAATAATAGATGCTCAAAGAAATCTCAATGAGTTCAAAGAGATGACTAAAGATATTAAATACATCAAAAAGACAATGGGTGAACACATAGAAGAATTTGAAGGCAATACAGAAAAATAGAAGATCTTATGGAAATGAAAGTCACATTAAATGAAATTAAAATACACTGGAGAAATGCAAAAGCATATTTGAAGAGGCAGAAGAAATGACCAGTGAGCTTAATGACAGTGCCTCTTAAATTGAACATATAAAAGAACAGATAAAGAAAAGAAAGGGAAAAAAATTTAACAGGGTCCCAGGGAACTAAATGATGGCAAGAGATGTGCATACATGCATGTCACAGGTGCCACAGCAGGAGAAGAGAAAGGGAAGAGAGCAGAAAAAGTATTTGAGGAAATAATAGTAGAAAATTTCCCAACCTTGCTGAAGGACATAGATATGTGTATCAAAGAAGCACAATGTGCTCACATCTGAATAAATTAAAAAAGACCTCCTCTGAGACACTAATCAGAATGTCAAATGTCAAAGATAAAGAGATAATCATGAGAGAAGCAAGAAAAAAGAGATGCTTCACATATAATGGATGCCCAATAAGATTAAGTACTGATTTCTCATCAGAGATCAGTGAGGCAAGAAGGTAGTTTTATGATATATTTATGATACTGTAAGAAAAAATTTGTGAGTCAAGAATGTTATATTAGGCAAGATTGTATTTCAAAATGAGATCAAATTTAGAATATTCACAGAAAAAAAAATGAAACAGAGAGTTTGTAATGAAGAGACAAGCTTTGCAGGAAATACTAAAGTGAGTGCTACAGCCTGAAAAGACAGGAGAGAGGGACTTGGAAGAGAGTCTAGAAATGAAGATTATACCAGTAAAAGTAATTTAACTGTAAAAGGAGTGAGGAAAGCAAGCTATGAGAGATAAAACTCAAAAATCAAAATGGATGAAATAAGAACTGCCTTAAAATGATAATATTGAATGTTAAAGGAATAAACTGCACAATCAAAAGACACAAACATGGATAAGAAAATATAAGCCATCTGTATGCTGCCTACAAGAGATTCACCTTAGATCCAAGGATACAAATAGATTGAAAGTGAAACGCTAGAAGAAATATTCCACACATGCCATAACCAATAAAAAGCTGAAGTAGTTATAATTATATTGGATGAAATAGATTTAAAAGCAAAGCTGTTATTAGACACAAGGAAGGACATCATATACTAACAAAAGGGGTAATTCACCAGAATAAATAACCATAAATGTATATGCATCTAACCAGGATGCCCCAATCACTCGTAAAACTTAGATAACGCTACGATAATAGATGGAGTCTTCAATACACCACTCTCATCATTGGCTTCATTATCTATGCAAATATAATCAATAAAGAAACAGGAAATTTGAATAATATGATAAATAAATAATACTTCCCCTTATCAGCTATTACAAGGGAAGAGGGAAGGGAAATCAGGGGACTTCTCTTCCATGAAATCAGCAATCAGAGCCCACATTGAATTTTTTATATGGCCATAACAAAACACAGGAAATCTGAGACTGAAACATCTCCTTGGAAAGGTGCACTGAGGAGCGCCATCTGCTTGCTGGTCTGGAAATTGCAGTGACAAAACTGCTTTTGGATCTCTCTATACCTTAACTCTTGGGAGAAAATCTCCACCCCATTTGTGAATCACTGGCACAATATTGATAACTTAAGCTGGACAAATTTAAAGACTTAGAAAAAGTTGAACCATATATCAAAGAAGTGCTGTGAATAAAAATAACAAAAAGCAAGAGAGAGAAATTTGCCATCAGAGTAAATTCACCAACATATTCAGATACCTAGACATCAGCAAAAAATGACAAACCATATTAGGAAGCAGAAAGAGATTCCCCAGCCAAAGGAACAAACCAAATATCCTGAAGAGGTCCAGGATTTAAGACAATTAATCAGTAATAATCAAACAACTCTCCTCTATCAATTCAAAGAATTTAAAGAAAATATGACTAAAGAGATAAAGGATATTAATTACACACTGGGTGAGCATGAAAAAAAATTGAAAGCCTGCAAAGAAAAGTAACAGACCTTATGGGAATGAAAGAAATGATTGATGAATGAAAACTACATTAGATGCACGTGAGAACAGATTTCAATTTCTTTAAAAAAAAAAAATAGTGATTACAAAGACAGAACAGCTGAACTGGAAAAGACAGGCAAACAAAAAGAGAACAGAATTGAAAAAATGGAACAGATTCACAGGGAATTGAATGACAATGCAAAATGCACAAACATACACATTTTCATTGTCACAGAAGGAGAAGAGAATGGAAAAGAGGCAGAAAGAATATTTGAAGAAATAATGAGCAAAAACTTCACATCCCTTATAAAAAATATCATCCAGAAGGAAAATACATGCTAAACAGAATAAATCCAAATAGACTTACTCTGAGACACCTACTATTCAGAATGTCAAAAAGAGATAAAGAGAGGATTTTTAAAAGCAGCAAGAGAAAAGCAAATCACCATATACAAGGGTACCTTGATAAGATTAAGTGCTGACCTCTCATCAGAAAGCATGAAGGAGAGAAGAAAGAGGTATGGTATATTTAAAGAAATGAAAGAGTAAAAATGCCAGCCAATAATTCTTTATCTGACAAATATGTCCTTCAAAAATGAGGGTGAATTCAAAATATTTACAGACAAACCAAAACTGATAAATATGTTAACAAAAGACTAGAATTACAAGAGATACTAAAGGAAGTGCTGTCAACCGAAAGCTAGAAACAAGGGCAAGAGATTTGGAGAAGATTGTAGAAATAAAGCTCATTAGGAAAGGTAAATTTAAGGGTAAAAAGACAGACAATAATACGATTTGACAACAGAAAGCCAAAGGACCAAATGGATGAAATAAAAAATGTCTTTACAGTACTAATATTGAATGTTAATGGCTTGAACTCCCGAATCAAAAGACAGAGAATGATAGAATGGATTTTAAAAATATTAGCCATCTATATATGTTGTCTACAAGAGACTCACCTCAGATTTAAGGACACAACTAGGTTAAAAGTGAAAGGCTGGAAAAAGATATTCCATGCAAATAATAATAATAAAAAGCAGGAGTAGTGATATTAATAGCTGACAAAATAGATTTTAAATGTAAAACTGTTATAAGGGATGAAAAAGTTCATTATGTAATAATAAAAGGACAATTCATCAAGAAGAAATAGTAAGTATATATGCACCCACGGGGGGAGGGGGGATATATATATATATATATATATATATATATATATATATATATATATATATATATATACACACACACACCTAATCTGGGTGCCCCAAGATACATGAGACACACACTGGCAAAACTGAGGGGAGAAAGAGACCACCCTCAGTATTGAATAGAACATCTGAACAGAGGAGAAAGAAACAGATAGCTTGAGTAATGCAAAAAAATGACCTAGAATTAACAGACTTCTATAGAGCATTGCACCCCAAAACAGCAGGTTATACATTCCTTTCCAGTGCTCAGAGATCCTTCTCCAAGATAGACCATATGTTGGATCATAAGAAAAGTCTCAATAAGTTTAAAAAGATTGCAACTTACAAAACATTTTCTCTGATCATAACAGAATAAAGCTGGAAATAAAAAATGGATGTTAAAAGGGAAGTTCATAAATATTTGGGGATTAAAATACACTCTTAAATAATTAGTGGCTCAAAGAAGAAATTGCTGGAGGGAATGTAATAAGTTTATATGCAGAGTTTGGCTTAGAGAGAGGCCACATTTGGGCCACAGGAAGCTTTCTGGAGGTAACTCTTAAGCAATTTATTATCCTAGGCTACGTTTCAATTTCTTGGATAAGGTTCATAAATACAACCATCAGTATCAATGGCCTAGCATAGTAGTCTGTCCTCTTTCACTAGGCACTGCCCATATACTTGGGGGATTCTTCTGGCTTTATTAGAGGATGTAGCAGGACTTCCCAGGATTGGAATTCAATATTCTTGGGTTATTGTGTGGGTCTCAACCTACTGAGAAAATGCCACCTGACAATTTGAACATATTCAAATGACATAGAGGTATGTCTCAAAGTGCACAACTCCCCACACATGCTCCCATAACTGACACCCCATACCGTTCTTGATAAAAACACTCCAAGAAATAGGAATAGAAGGAAGCTTTATCAACATGAGAAAGTGCATGTAGGAATAACCTACAGCTCTCATTTTACTCAATGGTGAAAGCCTGAAAGCTTTGCACAAGACAAGGATGCCCTCTATTACCATTGTTTGTCAGTATTGTGGTAGAAGTTCTGGCTGGAGCAATTAGGCTAGATAAAGAAATAAAAGGAACCCAAATAAGAAAGGAAGAATTAAAACTTCCCTATTTGCTGATGGTATGATCCTACATTTAGAAAAATCCTGAAAAATCCACTGCAAAGCTACTAGAATTAATATACATGTTCAGCAACGTGGCAGGATATAAAATTAATACTCAAAAACCAATAGCATTTCTATATACTACTGATGTGCAATTTGATGAGGAAATCAGGGGAAAAAAATTCCATTTTAATAGCAACTGAAAAAAATCAAATATTTAGGAATAAACTCAACCAAGGATTAATCAGACCTGTATTAAGAACACTGCTAAAATAAAACTAAGAAGACATTAATAAATGAAAGGATATTCCTTGTTCATGGGTTGGAAGACTAAATATTGATAAGATATCAATTCTACCCAAACTGATTTATAGATTCAACACGATCCCAATAAAAATTCAAACAGCTTTTTTTATTGTAGAAATGGAAAAGCCAATTATCAAATTTAATTGGAAGGGTAAGATGCCCCAAATGACCAAATATATTTTTAGAAAGAAGAAAGAAGTTGGAGGATTTTCACTTAAGGACTTTAAAACATATTGCTTAGATAAAGTAGTAAAAAACAAAAACAAAAAACAGCATGGTACTGGCATAAAGACAGACACATTGACCAATGGAACCTAATCAAAACCTCAAAATTCGGTCATCCCATCTACAGTCAAGTGATTTTTGTCAAGGCATCCAAGCCTTCCAACCTGGGCTACAACAGTCTCTTCAACAAATGGTGCTGGGAGAATTGGATAGCAATATCCAAAAGAAAGAAAGAGGATCCCTATCTCACATTTTATACAAAAATAAACCCAAAATTGATCAAGGAACTAAATATAAAAGTAACAACCATAAAACTTCCTGAAAAAATGTAGAAAAACCTCTTTAAGATCTTGTGGTAGGTGGTAGTTTCTTAAACCTTACACCAAAAACAGGAGCAAAAAAAGAAGGAAAAAAAAAAACAGACAAATGGGACCTCCTCAAAATTAAACACTTTTGCACCTCAAAGGACTTTGTCAAAGGGTGAAAAGGCATGTAACTCAATGGGAGAAAATATTTGCAATCACATATCCAATAAGGGTTTCATATCTATGATATATAAAGTGATCATAGAACTCAAAAAAATAAAGACAAACTACCTGATTAAAAAACAGGTAAAATATTTGAAAAGACCATTGTCCAAAGAAGAAATACAAATGGTGAGGAAACATATGAAAAAAAATGTTCAACATCACTGGCAATTAGGGAATTGCAAATCAAAACTTCAATGAGATATCATACCATACCTACTAGACTGGCCAATATTAAAAAGTCAGAAAACTGTAAATGTTGGAGAGGATGTGGAGAGATCGGAACACTTATTCCCTGTTGGTAGGAATGTAGAATGGTGCAACCACTATTTGGCAGTTCCCAAGGAACTTGAATATAGACTTGCCATGTGACCAGACATTACATTTTCTGGGTATATACCCTGAATAGCTGAGAGCAGTGACATGAATAGACATCTACACAGCGATGTTCATAGCAGCATTACTCATGAGTGCCAAATGTTGGAAATAACTCAGCTGTCCATCAACTGATGAATGGATAAACAAATTGTGGTGTATACACACAACAGATAATGCAGTAGTAATGTAAAATGAAGTCTTGAAGCATATGACAACATGGATGAATATGGATGACATTATGTTGAGAGAAGCAAGCAGACAAAAATGGTCAAATACCTTAGGATTGCGCTATTATGAACTAAATATACTATGTAAACCCATGAATTATCAATTAGAATATAGGCCACCAGAAAATAGAATAAGGGTAGAGAATAGAAAGCTGAGGCTTAATCTGTACAGAATTGGTTAAAAGGTTGTTTGTAAATCTTTGAAAACAAATAGAAATGATGAGAGCACCTCATGGTATTTGTGACTAGCAGAGCTATTATATGGCCATGACATTTGTTGAAATGGAAAGTCTAAAGAAATGTATATTACTAGAAGGAAAGCTAAAATATGTAACATGAGAATGTGTAACACACTGAAACCTCATATAAAATATGAATATGGGTGATATTTCATATATATATATGTCTGTTTTACAAAATATAAATCCAAGTATACTAGATAGAATGAAATAGAATATCAGCTATGTAGAGAAGGGGAAGAAGAAGATCAACGAAATTCAGAAACCATTAGCATGAATGACAAGGATAAAATGACATAAGATGCAAATAAAAAAAATCAGAAGTGAAAATGGAGACAATACTACTGACCCCATGGAAATGAAAGGGATTATAAGAGGACACTATGAACAACTGTATGCCAATAAACTAGACAATGTAGATGAAATGGAAAAATTCCTAGGAACATATGAACAACTTACACTGACCTAGAAGAAACCTTAACAAAACAATCACAAGCAAAGAGATTGAAACAGTCATCAGAAAACTCCCCAAAATGAAAAGCCCAAGACCAGATGTATTCAAAGTTGAATTCTACCAAGAATTCAAATAAGATTTAATACCAAACTTACTCAAACTCTTCCAAAAAACTGAACAGTTAGGAACACCACCAAACCAATTCTATGAAACCAAATCAACCTAATATCAAAACCACATAAAGATATTGAAAAAAAAAGAAAAAGAAAGAAAATTACAGACCCATTTCCCTAATGAATATGAATGTAAAAATCCTGAACAAAACAATTGCTAATTGAATCCAACAACACATTAAAAAAATTATTCATCATCATGAATTGGATTTTATTCCAGACATGCAAGGATGGCTCAATGCAAAAATATCAATATTTATTAAATCACATTAATAAATCAAAGAAGAAAAATCACGTGATCACCTCAATTGATAAAGAAAATGCATTTGACAAAATCCAGAATCCTTTCTTTTTAAAAACACTCCAAAAGATAGTATTCAAAGGAAACTTTCTCAATATGATAAGGGGTTGTATTAGTCAGGGTTCTCTAGGGAAACAGAATCAACAGGATATATCTGTCAAAAATATGAGATTTTATAAGCAACTTTCACTCTCACATGACTGTGGGGATGCACAAGTCCTGGTTCTGCAGACAGGCTGCAAGCCAGAGGCTCCTATGAAAGTCCAATGAAGGTCCTTGATGAGTTTCTGGGAGATGTTTTCTGTACAAAGAGCTAGGGAATTCTCTCTGAATGTTAAAATCACCTCCCCTTTTAAGGCATTCAACTGATTGGATAAAGCATCACTCACTGCTGACAGCAATCTTCCTGATTGATGTAGATGTAATCAGCTATCTATGCAGTAAACTCTATGGTGACTAAAGTTCATAAATGTCCTTTTATTACAATTAGCCCAGTGTTTGCTTGACCAAACACCTGGGCAAAATTACCTGGCAGAATTGATACATTAGCCTAACCATCAAAAGGGTATATATGAAAAACCCACAGCTAGCATTGTATTCAATGTTGAAACACTGAAATCTTTCTCACTGAGATTGGGAAAAAGACAAGTATGACAACTGTTGCTGCAGTTGTTCAACATAGTGTAGAGGTTCTAGCTAGAGCAATCTGGCACGAAAAAGAAATAATAGCATCCAAGTTAGAAAACCAGGAGTAAAGCTTTCACTATTTGTAGATGATATAATACTATACCTATAAAATCCCCCCCAAAAAAACGACAACAAGGTACTTAAGCTGTCAAATGAATTATGCCGAGTGGCAGGACAGAAGATTTATACACAAAACTCAGAAGTGTTTCTATACTCTAGTAATGAGCAATCTGAGGAGGAGTTAAGGAAAAGTGTCTAATTACAACAGCAAGAAAAAGAATCAAACATTTAAGAATAAATT
>JAKSZT010054117.1:207910-225479 GCA_026826555.1 Tolypeutes matacus
AGAATATGCACCCTACCACAGTGACCCAAAACACATGAAGAAGTTTTGGCAAAATGAAAGGAAAAATAGACACCTTTACAATAATAATTGGATACTTCAACACACCATTTTCATCAATGGATAAAGAAGCTAGACAGAAGATTAATAAGGAAACTGAGTACTTGAATAATATATAAATGAACTAGACATAACAGATATATATAGAACATTGTACCACAAAACAGCAGGATATTTCTTCTTCTCAAGAGCAAATGGATCATTCCCCAGTACAAACTACATATTAGGTCACAAAAATAGTCTCACTTAATTGAAAAAGATTGAAATTATAGAAAGCATATTCTCTGAACATAATGGGGTGAACCTGGTAATCAATAACAGGCAGAGAACTGGAAAATCCATAAATATATTTAGTTTGCCAAAGGGCTACTGATTCCTAGTACCAGAAATAGGTTGGCTTTTATAAAGGGAATTCATTTGGGAGTAAAAGTTTACAGTTCTGAGGCCATGAAATATCCAAATCAAGGCACAAACAGAGGTACTTTCTCATCAAAGTTAGCTACTGTTAATACTGATGTCCAGCCATGTGGTGAGGCAAGATGACTGTCAATTTCTGCTGAGGTCTCTGCCTTCCCCTCCAGGTTCACTGTCTTTCAGAGCTCACATGTGTGCAATCAGGCATAGAGCTTATCTTTTTCTGGGCCTCCTATATATGTCTCAGCTGCTCTGCTTTCTTCCCAAAGAAAAACATTGTTCAGCTGTGAGTTTTCAGACATATGGCTCAACTCACCCTTGGCCTCAGCTCCTTGAGCTTCTCAGGGCTTCTGTTTTCCTGCAGTCCTTTCTCTCTTATGGCAGGATAAATATAATATGGTGGCTCCCTTTTTCTGTGTGTATCTCTTTCTGTCTCTATTTTTTATCCGACCCAACAAGAGGGCAGAATTTCAGCCGGAGTCATGCCTCTGTGACATCCAAAGGAATGGATTAGTTCTCTTTCTGGGATTCATAAAAACACTAAACTGCCACAAAAGTGGAAATTAAATAATACATTCTTAATCAGTGGGTCAAAGAAGAAATTTCAAGAGAAATCAGTAAATATCTTGAGACCAATGAAAATGAGAACACAATACATCAAAAATTTTGTGATGCAATGGAGGCAGTGCTGAGAGGGAAATTTAAAGACCTAAACACATTTAAAAAGAATAAATTTTTTCTTGCTACCTCAGAGGTGATTGGATCCTTCAGTACGAAGCAGAACATCTTCTTAGCCAGTGACTGCTAGAAGCTCATTAAAGTGGATGATGCAAACAAACTTTTTTACCTTTCATGTGAAGCATATGGCCACAGAAGTTGCTGCTGATGCTCTGGGCAAACAAAGGGTGGAAGGGTTATTTTGTCCAAATATGCCAAACAGGATTTCCACATGAATCAGGGTGTCTTGCCTCATGACCATGTCCACTTCTTACTAAGGGGCATTCTTGTTATAGACCAGGGAGAAGTGGAGAAAGAAAGCAAAAATCTCTTCGAGGTTGCATTGTGGATGCAAAACTGAGTATTCAGAACTTGGCTATTGTAAAACGACAACAGAAGGATATTCTTGGACTCACCAATACTACTGTGTGTCATCACCTGGGGCCCAAAAGTGCTAGTGAATCCACAAACTTATCAATCTCTCTAAAGAAAATGTCCACCAGTATGTTGTGAGAAAAATCCCTGAACAAAGAAGCTAAGAAAAACAGGACCAAAGTGCCCAGCATTCAGCAGCTTGTTTTTCCATGTGTCCTGCTACAAAAACATTGGTATATTGTCATAAAGAAACAGTGTACTAAGAAAAATAAGTAAGAGTCCACAGACTGCTCAACTTTTGGCCAAGAGAATGAAGAAGGCCAAAGAAAAATGCAAGGAACAGATTACCAAAAGATGTAGGCTGTCCTCTCTGAGTGCTTCTACCTCTAAGTCTGAGTCCAGTCAAAAATAAGATTTTCTAAGAGTACCAAGTATATAACATGAGAAAATTTAAAAAAGAAAAAGAGCTCAAATCAAACACCTAAAAAATACAACTGGAGGAACTAGAAAAAGAACAGCAAACTAAGCAGAAAGTAAGCGGAAACAAATAACAAAGATTAGTCAGAAATGAAATAGAGAATAAAAAACAATAGAGAATTAGCAAGTCCAAAATTTGTTCTTTGAAAATAATAATAAAATTGATAAACCCTCAGTTAGACTGAAAAAGATAAAAAGAGAGAAGATACAAATAAATAAAATAAAAAATGAGAGTGGACCCATGTCTACTGACACTATAGAAATAAAAAGAATCATAAGAGAATACTATGAACAACTATATACTAACAAATTAGAGAACTTAGATGAAATGGACAAATAACATACAAATAACCTACACTGATTCTAGAAGAAATAGAAGATCTCAACAGTCCAATTACAAGAAGAGAAATTGAAACAGACTGAAAACCTCCCAAAAAAGAAAGCTGGAGTTCTGGGAAAATGGCACCAAGGATGGTAGGCAGTGTCTGACCCTGTCACAACAAAGTACTGTAGAGAGGACAGAGGCCAATCTGAAGGAGCTGCTTTGGATATATATAGAACAGGAAGTTGCCCTGAGTCATCTAAGAGGGTTCTGGGAAGAGAAAGAAGCTAAAGGAAAACCATGAGTTGCTTGCCACTGTGACTTCAAATGACAGATATACCCCACCCTCAGGGCACACAGCCTTGGTGGAGCTGCTGCCTCACTGCTCCACTACTGTGATCAGAGTAAGAGGGGACATTCCCGGAGAGGAAGAGGGGTCTGTGAGGGAGAAGAGTGGTTGCTTTGCAGTGAGTTTGGCCAGTTGCATCCCCTTTGAATCTCGGAAGGGACGCCGATGTGATGGGAAGAGGAGAGGGGGATCTTTCAGGTAGGCTGCCATGCACAGCCACCCTGGTAAAGAGAGAAATTAGGTTAGAGAGGGGGTAGGGACAGACAGGCACCTAATCAGCAGGACTCTTGGCAAACTGTAAGGAATCTAACCTGCCTGAGGGAAAGCTAACTAACCTAAGGAGACACTTTAGCTCAGTGGAAGAATTCCTGCTTTTCATATGTTAGGTCCCTGGTTTGATTCCCAGCTCTTCTTAGAGAAGTGATCCATTAGGTTAATAGGCATCCAGATGATACCTTGACAGGGAATATATAGACAGTGCTTTTGTATTAGCTTTTCTTGGATCTCTTATTTTTTAAAAAATGGTTCCGTTTTAAATTTTCCTCATTTTCCTCACTAAAATTCAGTTCAAAACCTGCAGAGGGCAGGCTGCAGGGTGATTGATTGATGAACACTGGAAACCTGAGAAGCTCCTTCGGGGGTCTAAGAGAGAAGGTAGTTTTTACTTTTGTTTGGTTTTTTTTTGTTTTTCCTTTTTTGCCTCTTTTTTAATTAGCTCTTGCTGTCTTATTCCTTGTTTGTTGTGTTTCCCCTTTATTTGTTTTCTTTTTTCTTTTTTTTTTGATTTTTTTCTACCTACACTATTTCTTTTTCTTTTCTTCTTTTTTCTATCTTCTATTTTCTGCTGTTGTTCTTTCATTTCACCTCTTTTTGTTTGGTTTTCAGTTTTTCTTGTTTTCCTTTCTCTCTCATTTTTTTCTGTTTTTTTTTTCCTTTTTTACTACTTTTTCTAACATTTTCTATTTTCTTTTCCTCTCTTCACATAATTCTAGCCTTTAAATTGATTACATATATTTCTCGCTATTCTATTTCTCATGTCATTGTTTCTACTCCCCTTCTTTATTCTAATTGTTCTAAACTTCTTACTCATGTTAATTATTCATTTTCCTAGGTCTTATATGGTTCCTCTTCTACCTTCTACTATTTTTATCAGTTTTATTTTATTTCTTTTCTATTTCCTTTTCTCTGGTCTATTTTTTTTTCCAAGGGAACATAGACAACAGCAGGAAAATAGAACAAGAGGAATCAAGTGTCAAAGTGAAATCTTACCTGATACACATAAAAATAACAAAATAAAACCCTAGAGTAGAAAGAGAGGCTAACAACCAAAAAACCCATCAAAATAAACAGACACCAACAAAAAGTTACAAGCCATACCAGGAAGCAAGAAGATATGGCCGAATCAAATGAACAAACTGAAAAACAGGAAATCCAGAACATGGAACAACTAATCAGAGATGTCTAAACAAATATCATGAATCAACTTAATGAAGTGAAGGAAGAGATTAAGGATATTAAGTAGACACTGGGAGAACATACTGAAGAAATTGTAAACATATATATAAAAATAATGGATATGATGGTGATGAATGGTACAATCCAAGAAATCAAAAATGGTAATCTAAGCACCTTTTAAAATATATATATATTTTTAAAATTACATTTATGTAAGCAAACACACATATATGCATATATATATTTATATATAATTTTACAAATATTAGTTTGTATTGTGAAAAATTTGATTTTTACCCACAATAAAAAAATTAAAAAATAATTTAAAAAATCACAAATCTTATTCATGTTGATAAATGTAATTTTAAAGAGTTGAAAGTGTAGTACTTATTAAATCAAGCACTTTGGATAGTAACATGTAATCATATCCACATATAAGACCTTCTAATCTCAGTGGACTTCATGAATTCTGGAAAGAAAATGAAAGAACTGTATATGTCTTTCCTACAAAAACTAGTGCAAAGTGGAAACATCTAAAGTATCTTCTTAAAGTAAAACTAATTTCTACATAATGATGCTATGTATATAATTATGATATAAAGAAAGAATATCCTTTTTATATGATTAAAATTCAGACTTTAAATATCAAAAAAAAAAATACACTGGAAGCACATAACAGCAGATTTGAACAGGCAGAGGAAAGAATCAGTGATATGAAAGAGAGTACATTTGAAATCAGACAGATTGTAGAATAGATAGATAAAAACTTAGAAAAAAATCCCTCAGGGACTTAGAGATTTGAATGACAACATGAAATGCACAAACATATTCATTATAGGCATTCCAGAGGAAGAAGAGGAGGGAAAGGGGACAGAAGGTATGTTGGAGGAAATAATGGCTGACAACTTTCCAACCCTATTGAGGAACACAGATGTATATGTCCTGGAAGTGCAGCACACCCCAGAGTATAAACCCTAAGAGGCCTACTCCAAGACATATAGTTTTAAAATTGTCCAATACCCAAGACAAAGAGACAATATGGAAAGCATCAAGAGAAAGAGATCAATAAAATTCAGGGGAAGCTCGATAAGATTAACTTCTGATTTCTCATCTGAAGCCATGGAGGCAAGAAAGCAGTGGTATGATATAGTTAAGATGCTAAAAGAAAACTTCCAGCCTAGAATTTTCTATCAACAAAGCTGGCATTCAAAAATGAGGGAGAGTTCGAATTAGAGAATTAAAAATTAAGAAAGTATGTCGATAAGAAACCTGCCCTTCAAGAAATAGTAAAGGGAGTTCTGTAGGGTGAAAGGACAAAACAGGAGAGAGAAAGTTGGAGGAGAGTATAAGAACAACTAAAAAGATAAAAAGGTAAATAAAAATAAAATACGATATACATAAATCTAAAGAAAATATGGCTAATGTTAGTAATTCCTTGACAGTAATAACATTAAATATTAATGGATTAAACTCATCAGTCAAGAGACACAGATTGGCAGCATGGATAAGGAAATATGACCCATCTATATGATGTCTACAAGAACCCCACCTTAGACACAGGGAGGCAAGGAGGCTGAAAGTGACTCATTGGAAAAGAATTTTACAAGCAAACAAAAACCAAGAAAGGGAAGGAATGCTATACTAATATTGAATAAAATGGACATTAAATGCAAAGCTATTGAAAGAGATAAAGAGGGACACTATATATAGATAAAATGTGTAATCTAGCAAGAAGAAAGAACAATCATAAACATTTATGCACCTAACTAGGGTATCTCAAAACACATGAGGCAAACACTGGAAAATCTAAGTGGAGAAATAGATGCCACTACAATTATTTGGGATCTTTAATACACCATTATAACCATTAGACATAACATCTCAACAGAGAATCAATAAAGAAACAAAGTCTTTGAACAATACATTAAAGAATATGGACCTAGTAGACATATACAGAACATTACACCTGAATACAGTGGGATATACATTCTTTTCAAGTGCACATGGATCATTCTCCAGGATAGACCACATGCTAGGCCAGAGAAAACTCTCAATGAATTCAGAAAAATTGAAATTATATAATGAAATTTCTCTGACCACAAAGAATGAAGCAGGAAATCAGTAAGGGCCAGAGAATCAGATTAGGCACAAAGAAATGACATTAAACAACACACTCTTAGACAAACAGTGGGTCAAGGAGGAAATCACAAAAGAAATCAGTAAATACCTTGAAATGAATGAAAATAACACAACCTATCAAAACTTATGGGATGCAGCAAAAGCTATGCTGCAATGGAAATTCATAGCCATAAATGCCTATATTAAAAAAGAAGAAAGAGATAAAATCAAAGACCTAATGCACATCTGAGGGAATTAGAAAAAAACAACAACAAACTAACTCCAAACAAGTAGAAAGAAAGAAATAACAAAGATTAGAACAGAGCTCAATGAAAATAAGAAAGCACTATAAAAAATAAAATCAAAAGCTGGTTATTTGGGAAGATTAATAAAATTGACAAACTCTTAGCTAGACTAACATAGAAAAAAAAAAGATAAGATGCAAATACATAAAATAAGAAATGTGGAAGGGGATATCACCACTGGCCCCACTGATATAAATATTATCATAAGAGGATACTTTGAAAAATTGTACGCCAACAAAATGGATAATTAAGAGGAAATGGTCAAATTCATAGAAACACACAAGCAGCCTACATTGACAAAAGAAGAAATTGATGAACTCAACAGTCCAATCACAATTAAAGAGACAGAATTAGTCGTTAAACACCTTCCAACTAAAAGAGCCCAGGATCAAGTGGCTTCACAGCTGAATTCTACTACATTCCGGAAAGAACTAATACCAATCCTTCTAAAACTCTTCCAAAAAATAGATGTAGAGGGAACATTTCCTAACTCATTCTATGATGCCCACATCATGTAATACCAAAGCCAGAGACACCACAAGAAAGGAAAACTATAGACCAATATCTCTAATGAACTAAGATGCTGAAATCCTTAACACAATATTTGTTAATCATATTCAGCAATACATCAAACTAATTATACACCATGATAAGTGGGTTTCATCCCTGGTATGCAAGGATGATTCAACATTAGAAAATCAATGTAATATACCACATGAACATATCAAAATAAAAAAGTTTCATGATCATCTCGTGAGATGCAGAGAAAGCATTCAACAAAATACAGCACCCTTTCATGATAAAAACACTGCAAAAGAGGAATAAAAGGAAACTTCCTCAACATAATTAATGGGTATAGATGAAAAAGTCACAGCTAACATCATATTCAATGGCAAAATCCTAAAAGCTTTCCCTCTAATATTGGGAACAAGGAAATGATATTCACTTTTGCTGCTCTTATTTAACACTTTGTTAGAAGTACTTGCTTGAGTACTTAAGCAAGCAAAAGATATAAAATGCATCCAAGTTGGACAGGAAGAATTAACAATTTCACTATTTGCAGATGATATGATCCTATACCCCTAAAGCCCTGGGAAATCCACAAGAATGCTTCCAGAGCTTATAAATGAGTTCAATAAAGTGGCAGTTATAAGATCAATGTGCAAAAATCAGTAGCATTTCTATCCACCAATAATGAGTAATCTGAGGAAGAAATCTAGAAAAAAAAAGTTCATTTACAATAGCAACTAATAGAATCAAATACTTAGGAATAAATTTAACTAAAATTGTAAATGACTTATACAGAGAAAATTACACAACACTGTTAAAGGAAATAAAAAAGGCCTAAATATAATAAATAGAAGAATATTCCATGTTCATGGATAAGAAGACTAAACTTCACTAAGATGTCTGTCCTACCCAAACTAATTTACAGATTTAATGCAATCCCAATAAAAATTATGACTGCATATTTTTTACTGAATTGGAAAAGCTAACTATGAAATTTATTTGGAAGAGCAAGGGGCCCCGAATTGCTGAAGATATGTTGAAAAAGAAAAAATGAAAGTGGTGGAAACACACTACCAGACTTTAAAGCATACTATAAGGCTACAGTGGTCAAAATTGCATGGTATTGGTATTGGTCCAAAGGTAGACATGCTGGCCAATGGAACTGAATTGAGAGTTATAGATCCCCACATATACAGCCCCCTTATATTCAACAAGGCCACCAAGCCCACTCAGCTGGGAGAGAATGGCCTCTTCAACAAATGGTTCTTGGAGAACTGGATATCCATATCCAAAAGAATGAAAGAGGAATACCACCTCACACTTTATACAAAAATTAATTCAGGATGTATCAAAGATATAAATATAACAGCCAATTCAATAAAGCTCCTAGAAGATAATGTGTGGAAGCATTTACAGGATCTTGTATTAGGAAATTTTTTCATGAAATTTACACCCAAAGCACAGGCAATGAAATAAAAAAAAATAGATAAATTAAAAACTTTTGCAACTCAAAGGAGTTCGTTAATAAAGTGAAAAGGTAGCCTAATCAATGGGGGAAATATTTGGGAACCATATATCTTATAGGGGCATAATATCCAGCATATAAAAGAAATCCTCCACCTCGAAAAGAAAACAAACCATTTAAAAATGGGCAAGTGATTTGAATAGACACTTCTCCAAAGAAAAAATACAAATGACTAAAAAGCATAGGAAAAGATGTTCAACATCACTATCTACTAGGGAAATGCAAATCAAAACCACAATGTGGTATCAACTTACCACATCCATTAGACAGGCAGCTATTAAAAAACAGAAGACTACAAATGTTGGAGAGGATGTGGAGGAATGGGAACACTTATCCACTGCTAGTGGGAATGTAGAATGGTGCAGTCATTGCGGAGGACAGTTTCACTGTTGCTGAGGAAGATAACTATCGAACTGCCATATGATCCAACCATCCGACTGCTTGGTATATACCCTGAAGAATTGAAAGGAGGGGCACAAAGAAATACATGCACACCAAGATTCATAGTGGCATAATTCACTATTGCCAAAAGTTGAAAACAACCCATATGTCCATCAACAGATGAATGGATAAACAAACTGTGGTATATACATACAATTAAATATTACTCAGCTGTAAGAAGAAATGCAGTGTTAACACACAGAATGACATTGATCAATCTTGAAGACCTTAAGTTGAGTGAAGCAAGCCAGGCACTGAAAGACAAATATTACATGTTCTCACTGATATGAATTATGCAAATTGAGTAGGCTCACAGAGCTAGAGTCTGGAATATAGGTTTATAGAAGACAGAAAGGTAGACATTTGTGAGTCAATTCCAAAATCTATGATAATGCTTGAGTGTAGTTGTGCAGTGAATGGGCATAACAGTGGGGCAGTGATGCTATTGTTCTAGGCTGTGCTGGTCTGTGAAGGGGTAGGGTGAGGAGGGTGTGTTAAACTCTCCATGGAGTTGAGGGGAGGGTCAGGGGAGGGAGAAGGTGACAGGATTTGCAGATATGTGGTTGAAACTACAATGTTGGGAATGTTCTTTTGGCAAATATGGCAGGGGAAGGTTACTGGTTTAAGGTGTTTGACGTGGGGTCTCATGGGACAGGATGCACCTGGGGCAGGCTTTTAGGGAGTGTGTAGCATTCCACTTGTCATAGTGTGTTGTATCAGGGGGTGGAGACTCACATAATGAATGGGAAGGTATTGGACTCCCATCCTGGGGAGTCCTGCTATGATCTCAAATAGAGGGGTGGGAGTTTCTTAAGAGCATGGGTAGTACCTAATAGGGGAGGAGAGGCCAGTATGTCAAGTTCTCAATGCTGTTACTAGTAAATATAAATGTATTCCTTCAATGATTTTTCTTAACTGCTCGAGGCAACTTCAGGCACTTTTGGCCCATACAGACTAGAGAATTGTTTACTCCAGTTGTTCCATCCTTGCCTGTGACAGGACAGAAGGAACAATGCTCCCTGAGCCTCTCCAGGTAAGTGCAGCTGCTTTCAGCCTGCATGGACTAGACAGTTGGAAACCTGTTTGACTGCATCCCTACCTCTGGCAAGGCAGAAGGAGGGATAGTGGGCCCTAAGCCTCTCTGGGCAACTGAAATCGCTTTTAGCCCACAAGAACTAGATTATTGGACAGTTCTGTGGCTCCGTTCCTGCTGCTGACAGATCAGGAAGAGTGCTCCTTTAGCCTCTCTGGACAACTTCAGTCAGTTTCAGACTGCATAAACTATATTTCTCTGCACACCAGAGGCTCCATTACCACCCCTGCAAGGGAGTAGTGGGTCATTGCTTCCTCCATCTACCTGGTCAACTAGGGTCAATTTCAACTTGTGTAGTTTAGTGTCCTGCCAACACCTGTGGCTCTATCTCCACCCCAGGCTGGGGAGGAAGGAATTTTGAGTGTCATATTCTCTCTGGACAACACAGAAGACCTTGGCATATGTGATGGTTAGGGTAATGTGCCAACTATGCCAGGTAATTGTGCCCAGGGGTTTGGTCAAGCAAGTATTGGGATAACTGTAATACAAGGACATTTTTAGAATTTAGTCATCAGTGAGTTTACTGCATACATAGCTGATTACATCTATGATTAACCAGGGAGTTTGCTTTCAGCAGTGAGTGACATTTTATCCAATCAGTTGAAAACCTTAAAAGGGGGTGTGATTTCAGCATTTGGAGAGCACTTCCCAGCTCTTTGCACAGCCAATATCTCCCAGAAACTCATCAAAGACCTTCACTGGACTTTCATCGGAGCCCCTGGTTTACAGCCTGCCTGTGGAATATGGACTTGTGCATCCCAATGGTCAGGTGAAAGAATTTTATAAAATCTCATACTATTTACAGATATCTCCTCTTGATTCTGTTTCCCTAGAGAATCCTGACTAATATAGCCTTCAGGGCTTGATTACTGCAAAGGGTTGTGGCACCATCCCTACTCCTGTCAGAGGAGAAAGTTGGGAGAAGCTTCATCAGTTCTTGGGACAATGGAGGCAGCTTCAGCCTCAATCACTTACAGTATCAACCACATCCTTGGCTCCTATTCCACAACCAGCAAGGGAGAAAGGGCAAGACAAAGATGAAAAAGAACAGAAAAAAATTCAGATTGGCTAAACATGAGCCACAATAAATTTCCAAATTATGTTGAACCTTGTATCAAAGAGGGGATTATCAAAACATAATCAAATAGAAACCCCTAGATTAAAGACAGAAAAGGAGACAAGAATAAATAAATAAATATAATAAATCAGATGCTGAGACACCAACATATAAATCACAATCCATACCAAGAAACAGAAAGATATGGGCCATTCAAAGGAACAGACTAACCCTACAGGTGACATAAAAGAGTTGAGACAAATAATCATAGATGTTCAAACAAATCTTTATAAATATAATGAGATGGCTAAAGATATTAAGGACATCAAAAAGACACTGGGTGAGAACAAAGAAGACTTTGAAGGCATATATAGAAAAATATAAGATCATATGGGAATGAAAGCCACAATAAATGAATTAAAATACACTTGAGGCATAGAACATCTGATCTGAAGAAGCAGGAGAATGAATCAGGAAAAAAATGTACAGGGCCTCAGAGAATTAAATGATGGCAAGAGACATGCAAACATATTGTCATGGGTGTCCCAGAAGGAGAAAAGAAAGGAAAAGGAGCTGAAGGAATATTTGAGGAAATAATGGTAGAAAATTTTCCAAGCCAATAGAAGGACATAGATATCTGTGTCCAAGAAGCACAACATACTCCCATCCAAATAAATTTGAATATACCTACTCTAAGACATGTAATAACTAGAATATCAAATGCCAGGAATAAAGAGACTATGCTGACAGCAGCAAAAGAGATTCGTTACATACAATGAATGCCTACAATAATTATGTGCTGATTTATCATCAGAAACCATGGGAGCAAGAAGGTGGTGGTATGATATATTGAAATCACTGGAATAGAAAAACCGTGAGCCAAGACGCTTTTATTAGGGAAGACTGTATTTCAAAAATGAGAGTGAGTTTAGAATATTAATAGAAAAAAAAGAAACTGAAAGAGTTTGTAATGAAGAGACAAGCTTTGCAGGAAATACTAAAGGGAATGCTACAGCCTAGGCAACTGTGGACAGTTTTGAGTAGCATGGCTTAGTTTACTAGCCCCACCTGAGGCTCCATCCCTGCCCTGGGGCAGGTGAGGAAGGGGCATGGAGTTTCATTAATTTATCCAGGAAACTAAAGATGGTTTTGTATTGCCAAGCATGGATAACTGCACAAGGCTGCAGATCCATCCTTACCCCTGGCAGGAGAAAAAGTGGGAGAAGAGTTATCATTCCTTGGGCAATGTGGGCAGACTCACCCTCCATAGCTAACAGTATCAACCATATCCTCAGCTCCTCTTCTGCAACCAGCAAGGGAGAAAAGGCAAGAAACAATTTTAAAAAGACCTGAAAAAATCAGATTGGCTAAACATAAGCCACTATAAGTTTCCAAATTAAGTTGAACCAAGTAACAAAGGGGATGTAGCACAAAAGCAATCAAACAGAAAGCCCCAGACTGAAGAGAGAAAAGAGGACCTAATAAATCAGATGCCAAGTCATAAAGCAAAAATTACAATCCATACCATATCAGGAAATAGGAAGATATGGCCATTTAAAGCAAGAAACTAAGCCTCCAGGTGATAATATAGTATTGAGACAAATAATAATAGATGCTCAAAGAAATCTCAATGAATTTAAAGAGATGACTAAAGATATTAAATACATCAAGAAGACAATGGGTGAACACATAGAAGAATTTGAAGGCATACACAGAAAAATAGAAGATCTTATGGAAATGAAAGACACATTTAATGAAATTAAAATACACTGGAGAAATGCAAAAGCATATCTGAAGAGGCAGAAGAAATGATCAGTGAGTTTAATGACAGGGCCTCTTAAATTGAACATATAAAAGAACAGATAAAGAAAAGAAAGGAAAAAAAATTTAACAGGGTCCCAGGGAACTAAGTGATGGCAAGAGATGTGCATACATGCATGTCACAGGTGCCACAGCAGGAGAAGAGAAGGAGAAGAGAGCAGAAAAAGTATTTGAGGATAATGGTAGAAAATTTCCCAACCTTGCTGAAGGACATAGATATGTGTATCAAAGAAACATAATGTACTCACATCTGAATAAATTCAAATAGACCTACTCTGAGACACTAATCAGAATGTCAAATGTCAAAGATAAAGAGATAATCATGAGAGAAGCAAGAAAAAAGAGATACTTCACATATAATGGATGCCCAATAAGATTAAATACTGATTTCTCATCAGAAACCAGGGAGGAAAGAAGGCAGCTGTATGATATATTTATGACAGTGTAAGAAAAAATTTGTGAGTCAAGAATGTTATATTAGGCAAGATTGTATTTCAAAATGAGATCAAATTTAGAATATTCACAGAAAAAAAGAAACAGAGAGTTTTTAATGAAAAGACAAGCTTTGCAGGAAATACTAAAGTGAGTGCTACAGCCTGAAAAGACAGGAGAGAAAGACTTGGAAGAAAGTCTAGAAATGAAGATTATACCAGTAAAAGTAATTAAACTGTAAAAGGAGTGAGGAAAGCAAGCTATGAGAGATAAAACTCAAAAATCAAAATAGATGAAATAAGAAACTGCCTTTAAAATAATAATATTGAGAGTTAAAGGAATAAACTGCACAATCAAAAGACACAGACTGGTGTAATGGATAAGAAAATATAAGTCATCTGTATGCTGCCTACAAGGGATTCACCTTAGATCCAAGGATACAAATAGATTGAAAGTGAAAGGCTAGAATAAATATTCCACACATGCCGTAACCAATAAAAAGCTGAAGTAGTTATAATTATTTTGGATGAAATAGATGTTAAAAGCAAAGCTGTTCTTAGACACAAGGATGGACATCATATACTAACAAAAGGGGTAATTCACCAGAATAAAAAAACATAAATGTATATGCATCTAACCAGGATGCCCCAATCACTGGTAAAACTTAGATAACTCTACAATAATAGATGGAGACTTCAATATACCACTCTCATCATTGGCTACATTATCTATGCAAAGATAATCAATAAAGAAACAGGACATTTGAACAATATGATAAACAAATAATACTTCCTCCTTATCAGCTATTACAAGGGAAGAGGGAAGGGAAATCAGGGGACTTCTCTTCCATGAAATCAGCAAGCAGAGCCCACATTGAATTTTTTATACGGCCATAACAAAACAAAGGAAATCAGAGACTGAAACATCTCCTTGGAAAGGTGCACTGAGGAGCGCCATCTGCTTGCTGGTCTGGAAATTGCAATGACAAAATTGCTTTTGTGTCTCTCTATACCTCAACTTTTGGGAGAAAATTTCCACCCCATTTGTGAATCACTGGCACAATATTGATAACTTAAGCTGGACAAATTTAAAGACTTAGAATAAGTCGAACCATATATCAAAGAAGAGCTGTGAATAAAAATAACAAAAGCAAGAGAGAGAAATTGGCCATCAGAGCAAATTCACCAACATATTCAGATACCTAGACATCAGCAAAAAATTACAAACCATATTAGGAAGCAGAAAGAGATGCCCCAGCCAAAGGAACAAACCAAATATCCTGAAGAGGTACAGGATTTAAGACAATTACTCAGTAATAATCAAACAACTCTCCTCAATCAATTCAAAGAATTTAAAGAAAATATGACTAAAGAGATAAAGGATATTAATTACACACTGGGTGAGCATGAAAAAAATTTGAAAGCCTGCAAAGAAAAGTAACAGGCCTTATGGGAATGAAAGAAATGATTGATGAATGAAAACTACATTAGATGCACTTGAGAACAGATTTGAATTTCTTTAAAAAAAAAAAAAAAAGAATTAGTGATTACAAAGACAGAACAGCTGAACTGGAAAAGACAGGCAAACAAAAAGAGAAGAGAATTGAAAAAATGGAACAGGTTCACAGGGAATTGTATGACAATGCAAAATGCACAAACATACACATTTTCATTGTCACAGAAGGAAAAGAGAATGGAAAAGAGGCAGAAAGAATATTTGAAGAAATAATGAGCAAAAACTTCACATCCCTTATAAAAAATATCATCCAGAAGGAAAATACATGCTAAACAGAATAAATCCAAATAGACTTACTCTGAGACACCTACTATTCAGAATGTCAAAAAGAGATAAGAGAAGATTTTTAAAAGCAGCAATTGATGTAGAAAATGCATTTGCCAAAATCCAGAATCCTTTCTTTTTAAAAACACTCCAAAAGATATTATTCAAAGGAAACTTTCTCAATATGATAAAGGGTTGTGTTAGTCAGAGTTCTCTAGGGAAACAGAATCAACAGGATATATCTGTCAATAATATGAGATTTTATAAGCAACTCTCACTCTCACATGACTGTGGGGATGCACAAGTCCTGGTTCTGCAGACAGGCTGCAAGCCAGGGCCTCCGAAGAAAGTCCAATGAAGGTCCTTCATGAGTTTCTGGGAGATGTTTTCTTTACAAAGAGCTGGGGAATTATCTCTGAATGTTAAAATTACCTCCCCTTTTAAGGCATTCAGCTGATTGGATAAAGCATCACTCATTGCTGAGAGCAATCTCCCTGATTGATGTAGATGTAATCAGCTATCTATGCAGTAAACTCTATGGTGACTAAAGTCCATAAATGTCCTTTTATTACAATTAGCCCAGTGCTTGCTTGACCAAACACCTGGGCACAATTACCTGGCAGAACTGACACGTTAGCCTAACCATCACAAGGGTGTATATGAAAAACCCACAGCTATTATTGTATTCAATGTTGAAAGACTGAAATCTTTCTCACTGAGATTGGGAAAAAGACAAGTATGACCACTGCTGCTGCAGTTGTTCAACATAGTGCTAGAGGTTCTAGCTAGAGCAATCAGGCAAGAAAAAGAAATAATAGCATCCAAGTTAGAAAGCCAGGAGTAAAGCTTTCACTATTTGTAGATGATATGATACTATACCTAGAAAATCCCATAAAAACCCACAACAATGGTACTAAAGCTAACAAATGAATTCTGCTGAGTGGCAGAACACAAGATTAATACACAAAACTCAGTAGTGTTTCTATACTCTAGCAATGAGCAATCTGAAGAGGAGTTAAGGAAAAATATCTAATTACAATAGCAAGAAAAAGAATAAAATATTTAAGAATAAATTTAACAAAGGACAGAAAACACTTGTATTCAGAAAATTACAATGCATGCTAAAAGAAATTAAAGAAGACCTAAATAAATGGAAGAACATTCCGTTTTCATGGTGGGAAAACTAAATATCATGAAGGTGTCAATTTTACCTAAACTGATCTACAGATTCAATGAAATCCCAATAAAAATTCCCAACAGACTTTTAAAGAAAAGGAAAATCCAATTATCAAATTTCCTTGGAAGGGTAAGTGGTCCAAATAGTCATTATCTTTAAAATGAAGAATGAAGTTGGAGGACTCACTTCTAGACTTTAAATCATATTATCTAGCCATAGTGACCAAAAAGCATGGTACTGGCATAATACATAGACCAGGGGAACTGAATTGATGGTTCAGAAAGAGTCCCTTAAATCCATGGTCAAGTGATTTTAACAAGGCTGTCAAACCCACTCAGCCGGGACAAAACAGTCTATTCAACAACTGATGCAGAGAGAACTGGATATCAATTTCAAAAACAAAGAAAGAGGAACTTATCTCACGCCTTATACAAAAATTAACTCAAAATGGATCAAAGATCCAAATATAAAAGCCAGAACCATAAAACACCTAAAATAAAATGTACATAAACATCTTCAAGACATGGTAGCACATGGTAATTTCTTAAACCCTACACCAAAAGCAAGAGCAAGGCAAGATACATTGGACAAATAGGACCTTTACAAACTTAAACACTTTTGTGCTTCAGAGGACTTTGTCAAGAAGGTGAAAAGGCATCCCACTCAATGGGAAAAAATATTTGGAAACCAAATTTCTGATAAGGGTTTAAGGTCCATGGTATATAAAGAGATCATATAATTCAACAATAAAAGAGCAAGGAATCTAATTTTAAAAAGGGTAAAATAAGGGATTACTACCAAGCACCAATTAGTGATGCATTTGGAAAAATGTCTTTACAAAAAGTGGGAAATATTAATTTCAAATGAGATTTTATGGAAAAGAGATTTCAAAGTGAGTCAGGAGGTCATTCCAGAATTTATGCTTATGCATGTCTCAGCAGGATCTCATTGAAAGCCACAATAAACAGTTCCTCAAACAACAGGGCTCCTGATGCTTCTAGAGACATCTAGGCACTATAGGCAGGGAAAACAATCTCAGGATTCAGCACCCTGTCTGTGGCACTTACTTTGGATATATGCTCCACAGTGTACCAGAATTAGAGTCATTTATAATTTCCCTAAACATGAGTCTTTTGGCCCTTTTA
>JAKSZT010054117.1:267113-279345 GCA_026826555.1 Tolypeutes matacus
TCATCTAGAACTGTCATCAGAGTCTGTGATTTGCAGCCAGCCCTGCAAAATTTGGACTTGTGTATCTTCATAGTTACATGAGGCAATTTATAAAATCTCATACTATTTACAGGTATACCCTGCCAGTTCTGTTTCCCTAGAGAATCTTAACTAACAAAACTTGGAACTGGGAGTGGTTCTTGAGAAACATAATCCTAAAAATGTGATTTCTGTGATTTTTGCAATTGGCTCTCTACTCTGATTAGATTCAAGGCCACCAATGACTCTCTTTCCAAAAACAAGAGTCCACTGACAGTCCATGGCATTAGTTGGCAAGAGATATACACAAAATATAAACACTGATACAACTACTTCCATTTTTATAAGAGGCAAGGATCTGGGTGAGTGCTTTAATACCTTAAAAGAGTTTTGTGGACTTGAATGGTGAAATGGTGTTGGTTGACTGTTCCTAAATATGCTGGATAGAATTACAAAGAAAAGAATAAGCTAAAGTCTTAAAATGTGCAACTTAACTGCTGCATGAGTGATGTGAAAGTTTCTATATGTGCACTGAAAAAAAATATTGTTTTGTGTAGCTGCAGACTTGATATCTCTGAAAACAAGACTCAGAGTCTTATTGAATAAGTATCAGAGTGACAACAGAAAGTAAAATTTCAAAATATCAGGGTATCTGCTGTTAAAGTGAGGGCATTAATTGGAAAGGAGTGGAACTCTCAGGATTGGAAAGAGACCTACGGATTGATGATGATATTAGTGGGTACATTGAAATCCAAAATTCTGCAAAGACTTTGCCATAGAAACCTGCAATGGTCTGCCCTGTGGAGACCATAAGATCTCAAGCTTGTATCACCCAGCCTCCAGCCTGCCTCATGGAGTCAGCTTTCCTCCCTGCCCTGAGTTGGGTACCACTTAGGTGCTGGGTACCACTAGACAAGCTAAATCCTGCACTGCCTGGCCTACAGCCTTCCCCAGGAGTCTCCACCTCCTTCCTATACTGAAGAAACCATCATTCAACACCCATCCTACCCTAAGGACTCTTCCATCCAACCCTTGCTTGAAGAAATTAATACTGCCTCACCAGCCAAAAATGCAAAGGAATGCCCTGAGGTCAGTAGCTTGCAAGACATTTCTAACCCTTCTCCTAACCTACCCCCAACATCCCTCTTCTCTTCAATACTTGTAAGTAAACTAAAATCACAACAAGCCCCCAAATGTGAAGTACAAAGTATGACCTATGAGGCAATACATTATACTCTAAAATAACTGCATGAGTTTTCAATTATATAAACAGAAATCAGGGGACTATCTGTGGGAATGGATATTAAGTTTATGGTGTAATGTTAGAGAAAGAGCTCTAACAGTTTCTTTGGGTGGCTGGCTGAAACATGGACTGAAATATGAACTAGAATGTCTGAGATCAAGATGCCTGACTTACCATGGTATATTGTAGATGAAGGGATCCAAAGGCTTAGAGAGACTGGAATGCTAGTGTGGACTCGCCATACTTGCCCATCCTCCTCAGGAATGTCCAGGGGACACACCTTTAACCAAGATTGGGAGAAATAAATTTGTAAGAATAACTCCTTCTTCCCTGAAGAGCACTTTGGTTGCTCTTGTCTGTAGTCCAGATATTGATGGGGGAACTGCTGTCATGGAATTAAAATCCTTAAACTCAATAGAGATGGTTGGCTCTTGGGCTGGCAGAAGACAAATAGCAGTACTAAATCACCAAAGACAAGGTGGGCATGACTACCCAATTGAAAGGTAGACAAAGCAGCAATCAAAAGTGTCTGAGCCAATGCTAATGTTCTCGCTGACCTGATTTTGTGATAAACAGGCTAAACCTTCTCTATATTAGAAACCATGAATGTGTCCCCAGACCTAGTTTTTCTCCCTAGGTCTGGTTTTTAGAATGCTGGTGATAAACTAAACATGATTTATTATATGACCATCCTATATGGGAAAAGACTGTAACTTTTGGTATCTTTGTTCAACCTTAAGAGATAAAGCAGGGGAACAGATGTGGCTCGGGAGGTTGGGCATCCATCCCCCATATGGAGGGACCTGGGTTTGATCCCCAGGACCTCCCAGTAAAATTTAAAAACAGGAAAAATAAGTATCTGAGTCACATTGAACTATGGCATTGGCTAATAAATCATGCAGTACCTTGTAGTAAAAAAGATGGCCAGTCTGCTAAATTCCTACTTGATATGTATAAGCAGATTTTGTTCTAGTGAACAAAACCCTAGTTTGTATTACAGAAACAGAGAATTACAGCTTTTTAATCAATTCCCAGACTTGAGACAGTTTACAGACCCAGAGCCCCTTGAATGAAGGGAAGATCAGTTTCCTTTTGGGCAGGATCCTGTTACACTGCCAAAAATTTAGTTTTCCTTCCAGCTTTCCCCAAAGAGACCTATGGCCTTTTACTATGGTAACTGTGCATTGGGGAAAAGGGAGTTTTGGGGATTATTAGACACTGGCTCAGAAGTAATGTTGAAGGGGTCAGTGTCCAGGCTTTTGGTTATACCACATACAGGAATTTAATGACCCACTATTGGGTAGGCAAGGGAGTAAACATTTTATTAAGAAATTAAAAAAATGATAGTATACAACCCCAGACCTGGGTGCAGGTGTGCTACAGGGTGAGATGTGAGCTCTCTCTTCTAGGGTTCACTGTTTTATGGGTTACTCCATGGGTTAGGGTTTGCACTGATTTGCATATTTGAGACAAAGCAGGGGAGATTCATTGGGTGTTTTGATTTTGGGGGGTTGTTGTCCAGTGGTAATTGGCTTCTGGCTATTTCTCTTAAACCCTGCTCGGGTTTGCTGTGTGAGGGGATTTTGAAAATAGGTGGGTGGTGTGGGAATTTCCTGTTTTTCTCCTTTTTGCTGGATGGTTGATGCAAGCTGCATTCCAATAACTTGTTTGTGCATGTTTGTAGGCATAAGCTCCCACAGTTGATGGTAAATGCTGCAAGCTGTATTCCCATGACTTGTTTGTGCCTTTCAGCAGGCACACGCTGCCAGGGTTGCTTCTGCTGCTGATGGGCAAATGCTGCAAACTGCATTGTGATAATATGCCAGTGTAAGTCCTGCATGATGTTGCTTCCATTTCTTTCTACTGTGTGGTGTTTGTGTGGAGACTTATTGGGTTTTCTGTCTATCCTCCTTAGGTCCGTATTCTATCCTGCCTCAAATAGCCCATGAAATAGTTATCCACCTTTAATCGTAAGAGGGAGCTAAAGTGCAGTGGTCAATTTTTTGTGTTTGCTTCCTGTTGATTAGGGAATGTAGCCCCTGCCAGATAGGATGTAAAACTCACTTACTCTGCTACTGGGGTTAGTACGGAGGATGTTTGCTTTAATGGTTAACTAGGTAATATACACACATGAGCAGAAGTTTGTTTTGGATTTCAATAATCCTGGAGGAGATAAAATGAGTTAACAGCTTGAATATGCAGGGGGCACTTAAGAGTAAAGTATTGACTGTTAGCAGCAGAGTGCCCCAATATATATTAAATTGAAGTTTAGGAATACCATACATGTGGAGATGTGCCCAAGACTGGGGTCTGCAAGCTAGGACTTAGATTTATTCGATATCAGGGTACAGATATAGCAAAAGGTTAAGTTAAAGAGGGTGGCAGCCCTGTGGACAAGGTTGTAAAAAAGGTGTTTTGGACTGGTTTGTTCTGTTGGGAGTTTTGGACTAACAAGTTTAATTAAAAGAAGAGTTTTTAGGATTGTCATGTTAGTAGCTAAACAAATTGTATTGACTGCGAGATTATAGTATTTATGATAATAGATGCTCTAAGGAGGAAGCAATGCAAATAGGGGTTCCACAAGGTAAAGGCTGCAAGGATGGTGTTAACAGGAACTTAGCTTTCACTTCTTGAAGTGATATTTCAGGCAATCCAATGGCTGGCACTTGAACACCTCTACAGCCACTTCCAGTGGGTTGGGACTACAGTTAATGAGTCTTATTGTAAAAGGCTGCTTAAGCATCAAGGACATCATGTTTAGCTACCATTCAGTTTAGGCCATTCCAAACTTATATGAGGGATGGGTGGGTTTTATTGACATATTTCCTGAGAATAGAAGGTATATGTTTAACAGAAGCAGAGTAACTATAGGAGTTTGTAGGTTCTGGGAGTTTCACATAGAACGACAGCTACAATTTATAGTCATTAATCAGTTACCCAATTAGATAAGGGAAATATATTTTAAGGAAGAAAAGAGATACTGGTGGCTGGCACATATTCACATACTCAAATGTCCATTTGGTTGTATATAACTGCCAGGTGGAAGCCTAGTTAAGGAAGGCATTGGATGAGCTCATGTGAAGCAGGAAGACTGGCCCAAAGATGCAAACATAAATGTATAGTGTCTACCCAGAGAAGAAGTCCTTCCCTGGTAAGCAAAATGACAGTTGAAGCTTCTCCTATAGGTCCTAACACATGGGCTACCAATGGGCATGCTCCAGGTTTGCAATACCATATATATTGTCACTCTAAGGGAGCAGGCCATAATGTCAGTTGTATTTAAGTTTTACTCATATTACTCTAGTAATTATTGCTCCACTTGGTATGTTCATCACACAGCCAGCAGGCTATAGCACTGTTGGTCCTTAGAGAGAAGCTTCAGTGTTTCACTGGCCTGGTGCATAGTACCCTTTGGCAGTAAGAAAGAGAGGCAGTTTGGAAGCACTATCCATTGTAGATCTGACCATATTTAACCATTGCTGTTTGCTGCAGGAGTCCAAAACTGCAACATATTTTCCATCCACTTCAGGAACATGTCTAGAGATGAGGTGGATGCTTTTATTGTTTTGGGGGTCGTAGAAACTGACCTAGCCAATAACTCAAATGGAGAGACACTATGCAGGGTACTGAAGGCTTGGTTTAAATGCACAAGGGAGTCTGAAAACACTGAAATTTATCCCCTTATTGTGTGGCTTTATGATATATTCACTTGCATAAGGCACTGTCTGTTGCTGGAGTTGAGAGCAGGCCTCACAATTTTGTATGATACAAACTAGTTAGAATATTTTTAAGAATGCTCAATGCCTAGCCATGCATCACTCTGTGGCAACCCCTTAATGCCACTCTTTTTGTGTGACCACCAGGCTTCTTCTTTTGTGGGAGTGAGGCAGACCATTTAGATATAGGCCAGAGCATCTGCATCAAGAGCATCTTAATCTTGGTTAACAGGCAAGATTATTTGGAATATTCTGTTTGGAATATTTAAAATATTCCAAACCATGATTAACAACAATTATGTAATTATGTTGCCTCCAGAAAATATGGAATATTATGCAGGACCATTGTTAAATCTCTAGGAATTTTATACAATATTTAAATGTTTATATGAAACTTTTATCCATACAAATTTGATTAACAGATGGATAGACAACCTCTTTTAATTTTATACACTTTCTAAACACTTTCTCTTCAATGTATAACATGCTAAATGAGTTTAACTATTTTTGGTACATCACTATTTTAGGGCAAAAGAACAAATGTTTTGCAATAGTTTAAATAAAAAGATACCTTTTAGGGTTTGATTTTGAGAAAGTAACTTGTTTAAAGTTTTTAGGTTTGAAAATTATGTTCTTTTAATAGTGAAAAGTCTTGTTTATCTTAAACATCCAAGGGCACAATAAGATTAAAGTACTAGAAGCTATTTTGATAAAACAGATTTTCTATTTTGTATAGTGATCATTTAGGAGGAAACATTTTATAAACTTTTACTAAACCAGACTAATGATTTAAGGAACTTTGTTACTTTAACAGAGAAAATTAAATTCTAGTTTTGCATCAGTATACTATTTGGTACTTTTAAAACCTTGGAGATAGACCCATTAAATCTTACCTCACTTTAAGTACAAAAAATAGTTAAATATAAGTACTATGTACTTATATTGACTCACAATCAGTGTTAAAACACAGTACTCAGTGAACTGTGAAAACACTACCTTGGTCAGTTTTTTTATTTTATTTTAATTTTTTAAAGATACTTAGATTACATAAATATTACATAAAAATTATAGGGGATTCCCATATGCCCCACTTCCCACACCTCCCACATTTTCCCATATTAAAAACATCCTTCATTGGTGTGATACATTCATTACAATTGATGAACACATTTTGGAACATTGCCACTAAGCATGGATTATATTTTACACTGCAGTTTACACTCTCTCCCACACAATTCTGTAGGTTATGGCAAGATATATAGTTGCTTGTACCTGTCATTGAAATGTCATTTAGGATGATTCCCAAGTCCCTAAAATGCCCCCATATTACACCTGCTTTTCCATCTCCCTGCCCTCAGAATCTCCGGTGGCCACAACCTCCATAACACTCATATAATTTCTTCCATTGGTAGAATCAGAATAAGTCTATAGTAGAATACCAGTAAGTCTACTTTAGTCCATAGTTCATTCCCCAATCCTGAGGAATCTGGGATGTCGATGCTCACTCCACCTTTAATTGAGAGGGGACTTTGATCTCATACAACCGTTGGATGGGATTCTCTTGCTTGAAGTTGTAGATTCTCTCAGTTCCTTGATAGACTGGTTGCCCATCATTTCCTCCTTGTCCTGGATGGGTTCAATGAACTGGAGAGTAAGTGTTGTAACTCAGTTGAGATTCAGGGCTCAGTCAAAGCAAATTTTTACAGCATACAATTATCATTAAAATTAAATAAACTTGTCTGAGCAATGAATTAATTTGGTTACATGCAAGCATAACTTTTCTTCATTTTAAATACTTAGTAGCATGCAATATTGATAGCTTATATTGATGGTTTTCAGAAATATATGATTTCTTTAGTTTACTATTTTATCAGTATTTCAGTGAGATACAATATGAAACATTTGAAAGGACACATTTTTTGAAACTATTTTCTGGGGGCAAGTTGGCAGGGAGTTCTGGTTGTTATCATGGCTAAGCCACGATTGAATTGCAGGCTTACAATGCAGCAAACATTTTTCGTATTTTTTTCCAATTTTACTTTTATACCTTTACCATAATTATGTTAATTAACAGATATTTTACTTTAGCAGGACAGGAAAAAATTTTTTCTCCATTGTTTTATGAAAACTTAAGATTCCTAATGAAATCAAGATTATTTTTCCCCTTACCACCACTTTAAAGTACCTGGTTTATGTGTATTGAGGTGGCCTCTGACAGGTTTCCCTGCTATGAAGTTACTTTTTGTTATTAATATCAATTTAGGTTTCAATTTAATAATGGCTTTCTGCAATTAGCCATTTAAATTCTTCAGTTTAAAAGATGCTTTTAATAACTTCCTATAGCCAACCATATCAACTTAAACTAGGACTTTTACTTTTAAATAAGCTTATTAAATCATTGTTAGTAATCAATGAAATTTACTTTATCTCTTTAAGTCTTGTCTTACATTCCTCATTTTGTTTTGTGAAAATTAGTCATTTCACTTTAGGAGAGACCTACATTTCATTAAACATGAAGTTAAAATTTTCATCACCTTACAGATTTAGTACTTATAATGCTAATTCATTTTATTAGTATCTTATAAACTTAGGGAGATTATACCTAAGCTAAATAAATAAATTTGAAACCATTAGGATTTATGTAAGAAATATTCCTTTTTCCTTTCTCCACAGAAGGCTAAAACCTCTTTTTTTCTTTAATAAAATTTTCAAATAATGTAACCTTAAAAGCACACTGGCTGCTAGGTTCTGGAATACATTATAATTGTTTAAATTGTTTTACTCATAATTTAGAAAAAATATTTCCAAAGCTTTCAAGGACTTTTTCTTCCCTGAAATTCAACAATTGGATTATTCATTATTTTATTTTAAGGCTGTTAAAAGGTTTAAATTGGGGAATTTTAGGATAAACTATGATTCTTAATTCCCTGGCCTGGTAGATAAGAGTTTTAAGCTAAAATACATTTCTCTATGTTGTCACACTCAGCTCTTCCCCTATAGCTCTGCTTTGCAAAGAGAAGGAGGTCTTGGGGGGCTGGGTAGATTAAGGAGCCTGGGAAAAACTATTTTCCCCTTTCACAATAGTTTATATATTTAGATTTCTATATGACCTTTCTATCCTGCTTAGCTTCTCTAATTTGGGCTCCAGGAATATTTATTTACATACCAATTCATGATTTAACTTTAAAAAATTTGCATAGAGCTCTTATAAGGATTTTTATTTGTTAATTTGATATTACCATCCTGAGGTATGACTATATACACTGAGCAATCACAAATAGAGAGCTAGACACAGAAACACACAACTCACTTATGTTACTTATAGTTTTCATTCTCTTAAAAAATAAGTTTAACTGTAAAATAACATAATCAAAAGATCTTTTTAAAAGTCATTTTTAGTTAATTTGCAGTGTACATTCAGTTTTGCACAAGAATTTCATTCTTTTTAGTTATTGGTGTACAACCAAATTGTTCCAAATGCTTTCAAATACAATTTACAACTTCTTTAATTCAGAGCTTTGTTTATTTCCCATTTTGACTTTGATGGACCTTGGGTGAGCAACACAAATTGCACTAGCTACTCACTGAGGTCATTGAAGTCTCAGGGAAAACCGGTTTCTCCCATGACCTGCTGCTATTAGGATCCCTATACTCAATGTGGGAGGATCCCAATCCCCAGTCCTTGGAGATATTAAGACTCTGACAGCTGCTGGACTGGAAAAGTGGATGTCCAACCAGAGGGCCAATGAATTCACCAGGCAGCATATTTCTCAAAGGTTTTGGGGTCCTTCTGGGCTCTTCCCTGTAGTAGGTAAAGTGGAGTCCACGCTTAGATAGTCATGAGAGGAAATAGGGTTAACACCAGTGAAAGAATGGTAGATAGGGGTATCTCAAATTTGCCTCCCCCAAGCCTTGGGGAGCAGAAGTTGCCATGGATACAAACAGGGTAGAAGAGTAGTTAACCCTTACAAAGCTGATGCCAGTCATGAAATAACCATTAATAAAGGCAAACTCAGTTCAGAATTACCATCACAACAGCATATCTAGCTAAATTCACCCAGTTATTGGATTTCAAGAATTTCAGATATTATCCTTTTGCTGTTTTATAATATAAATGCATCTATATAACGATCTTAACTCTTATTTACAGGTTTTAGTAAATTTTTCTTCAAAACAAACTGGACACATTTGTTTATTAACTAAGTAACTCAAACTATTTTATTAGTATCATTAATGTTGCTAAGTTTTTCTGTTTTTCTGTTTTTCCAGTCATTGAACCTGGCCACTTTGGGCTCCTCAAGCCTCTGAATCAACAAGCAAAAAAGATAATTACTGTACTGGCTTTGGTGACTGATCCTTACTATCAAGGGGAAATAAAACTGCACTGACACAATGGAAGTAAAGAATTTTCCTGGAATACAGGAGAACATCTAGGGTGTCTCTTAGTACTACCATGCCCTGTTAATATAGCCAATGGAAAATTGCAACAGCCCAATCCAAGCATGATTAACAATGACCCAGAAACTTCAGGAATGCTAAATTGGGTCACCCCACCATGCAAAGAATCATAACCAGCTTAGTTGCTTGCTGAGGGTTAAGGGAACATGGAATAGGTAGTGGAAGATGGTAGTGATACATATGAACTTTGACCACATGATCAGCTACAGAAACTAGGACTGTAATGGTCATGATTATCCCTTCCTTGTTTTATTATGAGTTTGTTTGTGTATGTACACAGAAATGAATATTGTTATTTTCTTCCCTAAACTTTTCCCTTATCATATGACACAAGTTGTATTAATTTCATGTAATAGTATTTAAGGATGACAAGTTTAATAGTGAATATTACCCAAGGACTTACACCCTATTTTGGAAGGAATTATTGTATACAACATTAATTGTATGAAGGAGAGTTGAATATTGTTAGGCAGAAATACATAAATACATATGTCTGTTATTGTTTTTATTTAGAGAATAAATATGGTTTAAGGTGAACTGCATGCTTGTCAACTTGACAAGGGGTGGACTGTGATGGCTAGGTTAATGTGTCACCTTGGCCAGGTAATGGTGCCCAGGTTTTTGTTCAAGCAAGCACTGGAATAAATTTAATGCAAGGGAATTTCATGGAATTTAATTATCAGTGAGTTAATTGCATAGGTGGCTGATTACATCTATAATAAACTAAGGAGATTGCTGTCAGCACTGAGTGATATCTCATCCAATCAGTTGAGTACCTTATAAGGAGAAGTGATTTCAGCATTCAGAGAGAGAATTGCCATTTCTATGTCAGACAACCAGCATCTCCTGGGAACTCATCTAGGACCTTTATCAGAGCCTGGTTTGCAGCCTGCCCTGTGGAATATGACTGTGGAATATAGACTTATGCATCCCCACAGTCACATAAGACATTTTATAAAATCTCATACTATTACAGATATTTCCTGTTGGTTAATTTCCCTAAGGAACTCTGACTAATACAAATAGTAAGCAAACATTGTAACATGGATGCAAAAAATGACAGGTTAATGATGCATCAGAATAGAGTGTACATATATGAATACTCAACAAATGGCAAATACAATACTATAGTGGGAAGAGCATTTCTACCTTCCAACCTAAACAAAATCAATGCTAAATGGATTAAGAATAAAATGTGAAAACCCATGTTTTAATAATTGTGAAGATATCTTCAGAAGCTTAAAGTAGATGGAAGTTTTAAGAAGAATGAGATTTATGAGGAGGAGGAAAAGACACAAAAATATATGCAATGGAAACATATTTGTGAATTTTAGTTGCATTAAAATGAAGAAGTTCTTTCTCTAGAATCAAAACAAAGGCACAGAATTAGATATCATAAACCACTTAATAAATTTCCCACTTAAATCCTGGAAAGGAATTTCAAAAAATAGGAAGCACAAATATGTTATTGTACACATATCCATATATTATTCACCATTGGTGTTGAATGAAAATAAAAATTGTACCCACATATTTCTGCCAAAAATTCAGTATATTGGAAAACAATAGTTCCCCAATAGTTAATGAGAATGTGGAGCAAAAGCTATACAGACATATTGCTGTGCATATGCAAAAGTTGGTACAGCTGCTTTGGAAATCCATGTGATATTTTATTAGCCTGTTAAAACTAGTTAAAACTAGTGCAGGTTGCAATAATGAATGAACCTTAAGTTGGTGTTTAGAGCATAGTGATTATTTTGTACTTATGATACATGTCCATTGTATATTGCCTATGGCTTTACTTCATGTGATCCAGGCCCTTTTCACAGCCTTCTGGAGTAGCTTACATATGGGATGTTAATGGAACTCAAAACAGAATTAAAAGTTATTATAAAGATATTATAAAGAAGAATATATATATAAAATCTTAAAGCCACACTCATTATTTTGCTCATATTTTATCGGACAATTAACATGTGACCCAGTCCACTATAAATAAATTGTGACTGTATTCCTTCTCTTATAAAGGGCACTGAAGTACTGAAGAGAGGGCCATATAAAAAGGGCATCAGATTATTTGAATAATTGTGCACATGATTTATTTATTAAATTGTGGGTACACATCCTATGTCCCTGAAACTATAGTCAGCAAAAAATTACCTTCCAGATGGAAGAAAAAATTAAGGAAGAGAGAGAAACTTTGTAAAAAGCTGTATATCTGGGTGATTACATTGAGACTTAGTTTTATATTTACTTATTGAAATCTAAATATAATTTGGGAAATGATAGTTTATTCTTTTCAACTAACAATATATAGCCAGAGTACCCTGATGAAATATTAAATTTAAAGTGATAAAGCTTTACTCAACAAAGTGAGCAAATATTCATTAATATTTCCTTTAGTTTATAGTTTAAAACATGAAACATATTTTGCCATAATTAATAAAAATATTTTGATTACAATTTTATGAATATTCAAATTTCTTTCAATTATAAAGAAGCCAATAAAAAACCCTGGCAAAATACAAAAAATACCTATCCTTTCAATACTTATCTTCACTTGAACCCTAGTTACAAAATCAAATATTTCACTTGTGATTTACTCCTCCTTAAACCATAATACTAGTCATTAAAGTAAAATTTTTGAATATTTGAAGAATATATATAATTCTGTCTAAAATTATTTCCTTACAGCTTAGATTTACAATCATATACACAAAAAAGAAAACCATTTCCCCAACTTCTCGCACTAATGAAAAAGGACTTTTCATCAAAATTAAGAGGCTGTTATAAAATA
>JAKSZT010054117.1:289290-305548 GCA_026826555.1 Tolypeutes matacus
TTTTAACTTTTTCTTCCTTTGAAATGTTTAGGATATTTGGGTTCATACGAATTTTAGAAACAACTTATGCATTTCTAAATTTTTTAATCTGCTAGGATTTTATTTGGGTATCATTTAATTTAAAAATATTCTTTCAATTATTTAATTCTTCAATAATTCTAATCAAAAATTTTAAATTTCTTTTCATGGGTCTTAAATATCTCTGTTTCATATGTCATATATTAATTTCATGCTATTTCCTGATGTGTCTTTTAAAATTCCACATTCAATAATTTTTTATTATAGTTTTTTTCTTTCCCCAAAGCTGGATGAGAGGGGTTGTTGAGGCTATAAGGAAGCTCATTAACCATCCAGTGTGAATTTGAGGGACACTGTGGAAAGTTTGGAAAGGAGAGGTATAATATTCATGGACAAGGTCCTTATAGAAGTTTGAAATTGAGATTCCAATCTATCAGCAAACCCCAAGACTATGCCATCTAAGTATACATTTATTTAATTTTATTATTAGAGAAGTTGTGGTTTTACAGACCAATTTTGCATAAAATGAAGCATCCCTATATACCAGCCTACCTAGATTACAGGTTTTTAAAAAATAATTTTTTCTGATTTATTTCCATCAAATAGCATTCTCAACCTATCCAAATAATAAATTTCAAAATATAAATGTAGATTCTTTTTTATCTTCCACATACACAATTATATCTGTTGTTGATGTCAATACACTTTCTTCTTTTCCATTCTTATATATTTTATTTTCCTTTTGTTCCCACACTATGCTGCCTAATAGAAGTATTTAGAGTGGCCTTTGTCTGCTTCTTTATCAAAGAATGCTTACATAATGCATATGTTAAGTTTGATGATGATTGAACTAGGAGAATTTCCTTTTCATTGATATATTTTCTTATGGCAAGGATTTTCCCTTCTAATTCTTGTTAACTGTTTCATCATGAATATTTTACTGAACAATTATCTATTCTTAAATCTCTGTTGTCATGAATCACTGTAGTTTAATTTTCTAAATTTAAACTACATACATTTCTGAGATAACAACAATATGATCATGATATATTGTGTTTTTATATCACTCTAATATTTTTGTAGACTGTATATATATGCCAATTTATTTTGAAATACCCCTCTAGCAAATTATGTTTTCCAAAAATCATCTTCCCACTTCTATACTGCTTTACTAATTCACACTTTTTGCATTATATGCTTTATGTACAACTATAGTGCCAATTTCTCCCTTTTATGACCTTTTAAGCTGGATTGATTGTAGTTAAAATGCCTTTTGCTTTATTCAAGTAATATCCTAAAACGTAGAAATTGACATTAAAGATTCTAGTACTTCATATTTCTGACTTTCGTTGTCTTGAAATTTGACTCATACTTTCCTTGTTAAGTTTGTTTCCTTAAAATCTTCTCTTTATCTTTCATACTTTGAAATATCATGATTAAATGGGTAGTAGTTTTTCTCTTGTTCTTGTTATTTAAATTTCTTGTATTTTACTTCCAATGGAAAATCCTTGTCCTTCATACCAACATAAAGCTAATATATATATATAATATTCTTCTCTCCATTTACTGTTTCCAATTCTTTGAAGATATTGGTACTTCTAAATCAGACTTCTATGTCACTTCTCTGTTTTCTTTGTTCCAAATAGTTACTCATTCATCCTTAGTTCTATAAATATTCTCCACAATAATTTATTCCTCTCCATTTGAATTATAACAGCTATTATATTTGAAAAGTCTGAAACTTTTCTTATTTTCTCATTTTTCCTTTATTATTGCACACTGTTAATCCATTCCTTTATACATATAAGATTTATACACACCAATCTAAGTTTACTGACTGGGGAAATTTTTAATAGACTTCATATCCATTAAAATCATTTTTATTGGTGTTTTAAATGTGTTTGTGTTTCTATGTGTCTATTCATATACTGATGACCTTAAAGAGTCTTATTCTATGTAAGAAAGAAGGAGTGTGTTGTGATTATGGATTTCTTCTACTGTTGTGTTATTTAGAATGAATTCCTGTCTGTAATCACACAGCATATGGAATCAGTTAACTTTTAAAATTGACTTATGGATAAGGATAGAGGGAGCACATGAGAAAGTTTCATAAATAACCACTCTAATATTACCTTCAGAATTATTTGTTTTTCCAAGTTTTTTAGGGAACTGTAAGTTCCCACTAAAGGATTTTCCATTCATTCAATATCCCTGTTTATATTATTTTTCAGTTTATATCTGAAACTGAAAATATCAGTTACTTTCCCATGTTTGTTTTTAAGTTTTTGAATTCCATTTCTTGAGTCTATTTCAAGTGTTCTATTAAACTACCCTTAATCATTATTATAATATATCAAACATGCTATAAAAAGTAAAATTGATCCATAACTAAAACCCTAACACCACAAACATACACACATATACACACAAAACTAGATGCATTGGATATATTAGATATAGAAATAAATATAATGGATGATAAATAGATCAATAGATAGGTAAAGATATATAAGAAATAGATAAATGTGGCAAATATATCACAAGGATGATGTTTAGGAAGGTAGCTTAACAGATTTGGTATAGATAGTCCCTGTCTGGAGTATGAAATTAAATTATTTTTCTAAATAAGTGTATACATTATTTTAAAATAAGAACTACAGCAAATAAAATGAGGGAAAAACAATAAGCAAAAAAACTGAAACTTACAAAAACTGATCCCAGGCAAGTTTGTGTGTTCATATAAAATTAGAAAATTATGTGAAGAAATATAAAATTATTTTAATGATTAACATATGAATGTGATGCCAACATATGTACATAAAAATAGTCATCTATATGTCTGGTTACTGTATGTTTATTTTCTCAGTGAATATTTTTCTCTAGATATAAAATTTCATCATTTATTTTATTAAACATTTAGTGCATGGGTAAATTTTGACATGAAGAGAATTATGGAAAGATGATCATCTATAAACTCTAAGCTAATATATTAAAATATTTCATATATACATCAAACATTAGAAAATAGCATTTTATATTCTTTTTCTATATCTCAATTTCTTGCATGTATTATCTAATTGCATTGGTTACTATTTTAGAATACTCTCATATGTAAAATTTGGCCAATGATTTTTTTTTTTTTTTTTTTAATAAATAAGTATACTTTAAAACCTTTCATCAGTTGCAACTTCCCTACTGGAATGCTTCCAAGTTTAATTTTTAAAACGTTAATATAAATTCTAATTTGAACACTATTTTTTCCTTAAGATAATAAAAAGGAAAATATTTAATTTTGCAACATTTTTTGAAAATAAATTTGCCTTCATCTTTTATTATTTGTATTTATCTAAGATTAATTTTGATAGTATAAAATGACATACAGTGAAATTTTGCATGTATCAACTTAAAAATTACTAGAAATTTTCTTAATAAATTTGAAGGTACTTGCTATTTTATTTAAAAAGCTAGTTATATTATATTTGTATATTTCTTTTCCTTAAGAAAAAATTAAGCATATAGTAAGATTAAAAATTATATATTTATATCTTTATGTCCACCAATTTAGTCTGTTTTATAAAATAGACACTTGCTTTATTAGTTATATCATTTACTTACCCATCCTTCAACTCATCCATTCAACAGTATTTGTTTCTGTTTGTGTTTTTAAAAAAATCTTTAAAATCTAAATAAAGTTGCAAATGTCATTACTCTTTATCTCTAAACACTTCAGAATAAATATCATTATTGGAGTTTATTATTTCACTTTGAGTCTTTTCATTTTAGGCAAATTTTTATAGTTAAGTGCATGAATCAAATTCTTATAATATTAAATTTGACAAATAAATCACCCTTGTAGCCCAATCCCTAACAATTAGAGTATATTTTCATCACTGAGAGTTTCCTCTAGTCCTTCCTATTTAATCTTCAATAAATGCACCTCCCCCCAAACATAGGCAACTACTAGTCTACTTTTAAAATTTTGCCATAGGATCATTTTCTTCTGTTGTAGAATTTTCTATAAAATGATTCATAAAATAGTCACTTGTTTAAGAAAGTGTCATTATTTAAAACTCACAATATGTTTTGTATTCATACATACTGTTTAGTGTAAAGGTATTCTATTCTTTTTAAATGTTTGGTTTGATTATCTTGTATAAGTATTCCAGATGTTTCAAAATTTTCTCTTTGATGAACACTGGAGCCACTCCAGTTTTTAATTACTATGAATAAAGCTGCTATTAATAATCTTATACAAGTTTCTTTTTGATGTATGCATTCATTTATATTGGGGACAAAATAAAGACTGTAATTACTGGTTCATAGGATGGGTGTTATTTTATAAGGATATTTTTGAAGTTTTGCAAAATGTTTTAACATTTCAAATACCACCAAAGTGAATGAAAGGCCAGATTGAGCAATATCATTGCCATATTTGGTTTTACCACACACATTAATTTTAGAAATTCTGTATTTAGTATTAGTATATAATTTTGGTATTAATCAGCATTTTCCCTGATGATATGCCAAGAAGGACAATCTATTTGCTTTATTCAAATAATATCCTATTACAAAACAATCAAGAGGAAAATTACTTTAAAAATTAGAGTATATCACTTTCAGTGATTTGATTTTCTGAATCTGTGGTCCTTACATTTACTTTGTAGGCTTTGCTTTTTCTTTAGTCATATAATGATATATTCTCAGTGGTGCTTAGGTTGCATTCTGTGGAACCCAAAGAAATAAAGACTTTTCCACAAGTACCTCACAGTTGGAAAGTCACATATTGTATATAATTTCTAGGTTTATTGCTCTCTATGGTCCCATGAAAACGAAGCATCTCTTTAACATTTTCTCATGACCATATGGCAACCAGGGTGCCCTAGTTCATAAACCCCATTATCTATAGCCTGCAGAGCAGGATGATTAACACTTCTCTAGGCAGAGTATATCACACGTGTTTTGAGTCCCCAAATGGTGTTTCTTTGACTAAAAATTCTGAAAAAATTTTTGATTTTTATCAAATTAATTTACAATAATTTATATTTTATATATTTCTTAAAGTTCAATCTATTCATATTAAATCTCTGGAGTTTTTTCCTCTGTATATTGCTTTGTTTGCATATGTGATAGCCTACTTTTTCAAATCTATACATTTGTGTAATACATGAATTCTTCCAGAAGATGTTTTGCACATTGTCAAAATGTTTTGGAAAACATTTAGGATGAATTTTACTTAAAAGCAAAAACTGGCATCATAGGAGAAGACCATGCTTTTTCTATGAGTACCATAATGAATGCCTGTAATTTTAAAAGAAACTTAAGGAAATGGATAATGTCTTCCTGGAAAAGAATATGGAGGGTTTTGGATTAGAGCAACCTACTCTTTAAATTACTTCCTTTGCAATTATTCTTAAGCAAGTTTCTTCGTTGAGTAATAAAGTGATTAGAACCAAGATACATATTGGCAATAAGGACAAGATAAAGATAAAATACTGAGACCCATGCTAAAGTTGGAATCCAAGAAGATTTGCTGCGTCATTGATAAGTGCATTGTAAAAATCTGATTCTCAACACTGAATATCAGGAGTTTTTGCTTTCCTTGGGGATATGGATGAAAAGATGTATCCCATGCTCGATCCAGTCAAAGTTTTTACAAATCTAGAATAAGGAATAAGTACTTACAGAGTGGAACAGGATGTAGAAATGCATAGTATCAGATCTTTCCTGCAGAATAGAAATTTTTGAATATACAATTTTCCCATAGAATAAGGTATAAAAGCATATCTTCTCAAGATACAAACTTTTATTTTTCTGATACCAAAGTCAGAGTGAGTATTGTGATAACTAAAAATATATATTATCATTTTAAATCTCAGAATTGAATATCATGAATATTATGAAGGCTGTATTTTCCCATTAGAATATTTAGAGAAAGATTTAGTATTTTTAAAAAGTAGTGCTTATTTAATGTCAGCCTCCATCCTTTAAAATGTATACATCAGGCTCATTAGGGCTCAGTATCTATTGTTCAATGAAGAAGCATGTAACACATGAATATCACAACCTCTTGCCATCCCAAAATAATAATCCTACTAAAATCTGAAACATCTTCATATTCTTCCAATATTTGAACTAGATCCTGATATGCTTAATACTTCTATAACTGAAGAAAATATCATATTTCTTTTTAAAATAATTTCTTCCATCTTTGGTCATTAGACTTGCTCTTCCTTGGGTTAATAAATCCTTGCCAAATTTTGCATTCAAGTACCACTCTTAAAAATGCTGAGAGATATCCAGAGCATGTACACTTGTCCTTAAGTAGCTCGTTTCCATATCTTCCATATATTAACTTTTTACTGTCATGGTCTCCAGTTTATGTGACCTCTGTGTCCTAGCTTAGAAACTAGGAAATTTAAAGTTTATGTTTGTCAGAGTAGAAGAACAAAATCCCTTTGTGTAATAGTGCATTGAACTCAGCACATGAGTTCAGCTCTGGTCCTATAGTCATTTGTTGCTCCATGGTTTGCACTAAGATTCAGTAGGGCCCAAATGTCACCGGAAGCTTCTTCTCAAATACTTAGCTGTTAGTAAGGTACAACTATGCTCCAGAAAGGTAGCAGCAATACACGCATATTCTCTCATGGGATCTCATGCCAGGATTTTTATGCAGATGTCATTGAATAAAGTAATGTAATAAATCTTTGTAGTATTGGGTAATCCTGTCCATAAAAATGGTCAATGTCTCCACTAATTTACTTCTTTAATATCTCCCAATGTGATTTAAAATATTCTCCATGTGGTCTATTATATCTCTTCCACATGTCTGCATATATATCTCCCTATATATACATATATATATATATATACAATTCACTTATAATTTACATTCATCAATTGTTTTTATTTCATTTTCTATTTTTGTTACTAATTAATATATATTTGATTTTCTTTATGATTTTTTGTATCCATAGCCTTCTTAAACCCTATTCCAATAATTTCTTAATATCTGAGTAGAATTTTTACTTTCCATACAAGTTATAGTATCTGCTGCTAATGGCAGGTTTTGCTTCTTTCAAATTCTTAGACATTTCATTTTTGTCTCTTTGTTTCAATATATTAGGTAATAAAAGTTGTGAGTTTTCTTTTTCTGGTTTCCTATCAAATATGCTTCCTTCATGCATATGTTAAGTTCTATGATGTTTGAGTTAGGAATTTTTTTCTTAGTGTTAATACCTTTTATAGTAAGGCTTTTGAGTGTCTTATCTTTTCTAAAATATTTCATTATGAATGAGCATTTTATTGTAAACCAAAAAAATTCTCCCTCCCTAGCCATGATCTTATAATATTTTTCCTTTATAATATGTCATAGATTATCATATTGAATTATTTATTTTTAAATGACATACACTTCTGGGATAAGCATTACGTGGTCATGCTATTTTGTATATTTTATATACCACTCATATTTTGTTAAAAATTTATGTACATGCTTACTTATTTTTGATATACCCAATTTCTTGAATAGTCATCTATTCTACCAAATCATTATTTCCACCAATCTCCCACAGATAATTATCCTTCTTTTTAATTTGTATTTTTACTTGATTATCTTATGTACAAAAATCATACTAATTCCTACCTTCAGTATTCTTTTCAAGTGGAATTCTCTTCGTCACTTCATTCATGTAGTATCCTAAGAAACTGCAAGTAGGCATTAAAGAGTAAACTACTTCACATTTCTGATATTTATGTTCCTCTAATCTGAACTATAAATTCCTTTTGACATTCTTATTTAAAGATCTTCCTTTATCTTTGTGCTTCAAAATAAGATGATGGAGTTTTAATTTTTTAAAATCCCCCATATCACATTTCAAATGGAAAATTTCCATCATATTTAGCACTGTTAATTTGTAATATTCTTCACTCCATATCTTTGTTTTCTTATCTTTTCAGTTCTTGACACTCCTAAATCAGCTCTCTTCTCATGTTTCTATTTTCTTCTAATTTTCACATGGTTTTATTATTATAATTTTATTTCTAAATTTTCTCCACAATAACTTCTCAAGCATTTGATTTATTTAATCCATGATGCATGTAAAATGGAAAGATTTATTATTCTTTCATTATTCCTTTTTTACTTATATTATTTTATTTTTGATTTTTAAAGTTAGAGACATTGTAAGTTTATTTAAAAATCATGTAAAAATACAGCATTCCCATACACTCCCCTATTGTTAACAATTTGCATTAATGTGGTCACCTTGTTACAACTGATAAAAGAATATTAAAATTGTACTGTTAACTATAGTTCATACTTAATATTAGGATGATTTCTTATTCCCATATACCATTTTATTATTAACAGTTTTCATTAGTGTGGTACATAGTTATAATTCATGAAACAACACTTTTATAATTGTAATAACTATAGTACAGCATTTACAATAGGATACACTGTCATACAATCCTGTGTGTTATCTATTAATTTTTATTCTAGTAAAAGTTATATGACCTAAAATTTCTCCTTCTAACCACATTCACACATGTAATTCAGTGCTATTAATTACACATGAAATATTGTGCTGCCATCTCCACCATCCCTTTCCAAAACTTAAAATCAACCAGAATAAAAAGTATGTACAAATTAAACATTCACCTCCCATCCCTTACCTCCAGCCCAGCCCATGGTAACCTATATTATAGATTCTAACTCTATGCATTTGCTTATTTGAATTATTTCATATCTGTAAGGCTACATGTCCTTTGTGTCTGACTTCTTACACTTATCATAATTTCATCAGAAATCATCCATGTTGTCACATGTATCAGGACTTCATTCCTTTTTAAAAAAAATCATTTTATTTTATTTTTTATATTTTTATTTATTCCCCCCTCTCCCAGATTGTTCTCTCCTCTGTCTGCCCATTGTTTTCTCACCTTCTCCAGGAGGTACTGGGAGCTGAACTCAGGACATCGCAAATTGGAGGTGAGTGCCCAGTGGGCTGAGCCACATCTGCTCCCCATGGGCTGTGGTATCTGCTCACTTGTGGCATCTGCTCATTTAGGCATTGCTGAATTGTAGCATCTGCTTATTGTGGTGGTGCTACATCTAGCTCATTGTGGTGGGTGCAGAGTCTAGCTCATTGCAGCAAGTGTGGTCTCTGCTCACCTTCTTTTGAGGCACTGGGACCCAAACCCAGGACCTCCGATGTGGTAGGCAGATGACCAACTTGTTGAGCCACATCGGTTTCCCTCATTACTTTTTCTGACTAGATAATATTCCATTGTTTGTATATACCACATTTTGTTTACCTTTTCATTAGCTGATTGATAGTTGGGTTTCTTACATCTTTTGGCAATTGTGAATAATGTTGCTATGGACATCAGTGTGGAAATGTCTATTCATATCCCAGCTTTCAATTCTTTTGGTTATATTCCTGTTAGAGGGGTTGCTGGGTCATATGTTATTTTATACTTAACTTTCTTATGAACTGTCAAACTGTCTTCCACAGTAGCTGCACCTTTTTCATTCTCATCAGCAATGAAGGAGTATTCCTATTTCTCCAATTCAAGGAATCACTACTCAGACATTCACATTTACCCTAATTATATGAACAATTCTGCTTCTAGAACTTTATAAACATGATTATTCTTTGTGAAGGACACATATTGGTCATACCTCTCAGGAGCCCTGGGCAACTTGTGATTTCACCCTCCACAGAGGTTAATTTTACTTCAACTCCTGATTGTTGAGAATTATTTGGCTATCCTCTTGAGGAAAGGTAACTTTGTAAGAGCAGTTATTAGCAATAAATTTACCAGAGATTATTTTGCTAAACTTAACAAAAGAGAATTATTCAAAAAAGTTTTGCAGCTCACTAGTTATTGAATCATTTTCAATTTATGTCTGATTAAATAATAATTTATATTCACTATATGCATCCATAAAATTATATTCTGATAATTATTATTAATAGCAGCCAATAAGAAGAGTATCAGAATGTGGGTGGGTTCAAGAACCTTGGATAAATCATGTATATGAAGGCTCAAGAATAGAAGTCTCTACATACCTCTACAGGGTATCAACAGCATTACAAATGTCAGCAGGGCATATTTTTGACTAGAGATGAGAAGAAGAATCTATGGAAGCAGAAAACACCCTTTGCTCAGTATAGGACATGTTTGGCTTCACCAAAGCCAGGACCACTCAGCATGGGTTTCTGAGAGCAATGGTATATGTGAAAGTATTGTCATCATCACTGAGTCTCTGTAAGTGTATTTTGGGTAAAAACAGCAAACTTTGAAGAATTTCTCAGCTAGATAGGGGCTACAAAGTATCCCAAATATAGCAAGCATAATTCCAAGTGAATCAAAATACATAGAAGAACGGAGCAGATTTGTCTTCTTGAGATTAGTAAGAAAGAATGATTCTCAGGCATTTAATAAAGCCATTGCATTCTTACTTTCATCAAAGGATAGCTCTCAAAAGAAGGTATCAGGATGCAAAACATTTATGATAATATACCATCTAAATTACCTTGAAATATTGAGGCATGTAATTTAGGAGAATTTACATAAATTTTCTATTCTCAATTTTTTCTTTAGATTCAGGGACACTTTACACCCTGAAAAAATATTGAAGGCCCTAAAGAATTTATAATTATATGGCTTATATCTATTGAACCTTACCATGTTAGAAATTAAATCTCATACATTATAAATATCCACATACTTTATTAAAATAATACACCCTTTATATATTAATGCAATATTGAATTATAAAAATATATTATTTTCAAAACCAAAATAAACTCATTGAGAAGAGAGAAGTGGTTTGAACTTTTTGAATATCTCTTTAATCATGATCTACTGGAAGGTAGCCCAGTTATCATATCTGTTTCTTCACTTGTCTTTTGCAATACGTTGTGATGGAAATGTAAGAAGAAAATAAGACTTACACAGATATATATTTAGAGAAGGAAAGGAGTTCTTAATTAGCACTTTCAGATAATCATTAATAATTTTCTATAATACTAATATTCTACATTGAAACAGAAGTGTCGATATCCTTAAGAAAATTTGCAATTTGGAATCTGAAACCATATTTAGGAAACGTGCATATTCTATTTGGTTTAAATCTCTTAAAGTTTTTAGCAATTTGAATTGGTCATTCATGTATGCATTATTTTGTAACAATATATCATATTGATCTCAAAAACATTGGTTGACAGAATGATGTACATGTTCCAAATATGACATATTTAATTACATAATATCAAAATAAATCATATTTATTAATATCACCACCAAATCTTTCAGAATATTCTTTAAATATTGGGAAGATGCCAAGCTTATGTGAATGATACATTTTATAAAATTCTAATTTTCACTTGAACTGCAAATTTATTATTAGCAAACAATTTTGTTAGTTGTTTTCATTACATTCTTTTTTTACGTTTTAAAATTTATTTTTATTCGATAAGTTGTGAGTTTACAAAACACTCGTGCATAATGTGTAGAATTTCCATACATCACCCCTCCACCACCACCTTAGATTGTTGTGGAACATTTATCACAGATTATGAAAAAACGTGATTAGACTATTATCATTAACTATTGTCCATGGATTACACTTGGTATATTTTTTCCATACACCCCCTAATATTAACACTATGTATTAGTATTATACATTTGTTTTAGTTCATGAGAGAACACTCTCAAAGTTGTACTTTTAACCACATACCATCTTCACTACATGGCTCATTGTTTTATATATTCCCATACCTTGTACATTTTATCCAAAATGTATACTCAGTGGCTCTCACTTTCATTTAGAGTTATGTAGTCATTGTCCTAGCAAATAAACCTTTGAAAGTTTTCCTTAGTCCAAAAGGAAAAATCCCTTAGGCCCCTCTTCTTGACCTTTAGTGGTGATATAGTACTTCTTTGACTTTGATGCAAAAATATTACAATAATGCTGTTAACTTTAGTCCATAAATTACATTAATTGTATTTTTCCTACACATCACTATATTCTTGCCACCCTGTAATTGTGACATACATTGGTTCTAGTTAATAGAAGAACATACTTTTATTGGTACTAGTAACCACAATCCTCATCTGCCTATGGTTTCACTATATTATTCAGTCCCTAGATTATTCTCTAGCTTTCTGTCAATTGACATTTATATCCCTAGACTACCCCTTTCAGCCACAATCCCTTCTATAAACCAGTCATGTTGTTATACTCACTAAAATGTGTTACCATCATCTCTATCCATTTCCATACATTTAAAGTTCTACAAATATTAAGCATCAATACCCCTTCTCAGTTTTTATCCTATCACCTAGTAAACTATAATCTAGGTTTTAACTCCATGTGCTTATTCTTTTTAAAAAAAATTTTAAATTTTTATTCTTTATTTAATTTTTTTTAATTTTATTTTTAATTTTTTAAAAGATACTTAGATTACCTAAATGTTACACAAAAAATATAGGGATTCCCATATGCCCCACACCCACATTAACATCCTTCATTAATATGGCACATTAATTGCAATTGATAAATGTATCCTGGGGAATTGCCACTTAGCATGGACCAGAGTTCACATTGTAGGCTACACTCTTTCGCACACAGTTCTGCATGCTATGTGATGATATAAATTGGCATATATCTGTCATTGCAATGTCATTCAGGATGATTCCCAAGTCTCAAAAAAGCCCCCATATTACAACTGTTTTTCCCTCTCACTGCCCCCAGAGCCACAAGTGGTCATTACCTCCACATCAATGTTGTAATTTCTTCCAATGGTAGAATCACAATATGTCTATAGTAGAATACCAGTAAGTCCACTCTAGGCCATAGTTCATTCTCCAAACCTGAGGATTCTGGGATGGTGATGTTCACTCCACCTCTAATTGAGAGGAGGCTTTGATCCCATACAGCCAATGGATAGGAATCTCTTGCTTGCCATTGTTGACTCTCTTGTTTCCTTGGTATGGTGGTTGTCAATCCTCACCTCCTTGTTAGTTGGCCTGGGTGAGTCCAATGAACTGGAGAGTAGGTGTTGCAACTCTGCTGAGGTTCAGGGCCCAGCTGGCACATGGACAGCCCAAAGGCTCCAGTCTCTTGGACATACACATACAAACTCCAGCACCAAGTATAGGTTTAAATAGAAGGGACAGATGAGCCATGTGTAGGGAAGCCACAACTTAGTCCAACTCTGTCACTCTCAGGAGCACACCTGGGTCCTATGGTCAGGGCAGATAGCTCCAGGGTTTGGTGCCTTGCCAATGGGCCCTACTTTGGAGTTTGTATTCCTGAGAGTATTTATTCTTCATATTAGTTCATATTTGATAGAGCATACAATAATTGTCCTTTTGTGTCTGATTTATTTCACTTGGCATAATGTCCGCAAGGGTCATCTATATTATCCTAGGTGTCACAATTTCATTTCTTCTTACAGAAGCATAGTATTCAATCGTATGTATATACCACATTTTGTTAATCCATTCATCAGTTGATGGACACTTGGGTTATTTCCATCTTTTGACAATTGTGAATAATGCCTCTATGAACATCAGTGTGCAAATGTCTGTTCACATTAAAATTTTCAAATCTTGTCTATATATTCCTAGTATAGGAATTGGTGGATCATATGCTAGTTCTATATAACTTCATGAGGAACTGCCAAACTATCTTTCACAGATTGCACCAATCTAAACTCCCACCACAATGCAGGAGTGTTCCTATTTCTCCACATACTCTCCAGCACTTGTAGTTTTCAGGGTTTTTATAAAGATCATTCTAGGAGGTGTGAGATGATATTTTATTGTAGATTTGATTTCCATTTCCCTAATTGCTAGTGATACTGAGCATTTATTCATGTGCTTTTTCTCTATTTGTATTTCCTCTTGGGACAATGTTGATTTAAGTCTGAGTTTTATATATATATTAGAGAGAGAAGTTTTATATTATATAATAGTTAAATAAAAATATAGCAGATCCCAAATACCCCAACCCCTCCTGCTTACACACTTTTCCCCATTAACATCTTTTATTAGTGTGGTACATTTGTTATAATTGATGAACACATATTGAAACTTTGCTACTAACCATGGAATATAGTTTATATATAGTTTGCATTTTGCAACATACAATTTTATAGGTTATGACAAAATGTAATATGGCCTGTATCCATAATTGCAGTGTTGTGAAGGACAATTCAAATGACTCAAAGGACCCCATATTACACCTATTCTTTCCACTTCGCTCCCCTCAGAACCATTGGTGGCCACTGCCTTTATATCAATGATCCAAGAATAATAAGTCTACTTTGACTTGTGATTATAATTATAAGTCCACTTTGCTCCAACATTAGCAAAGGGGCAGAATAATTAATGGTTTAAACTGTAAGCATGAAATCCAAATTGGCCCTGTTCTTGCCTTTTCTCCCTCTCCCAGCCTGAATCAGCACGCAAGTAAACCTGGGGATTTGTAATCTGTAATGGGGACTTGCAGTCTATAAATCAGCCCTTTTTAATCTCTTTTCAGCTCCTTTCCCCTGTACCTGGGACCTATAATCTGTTATTTTCTCCCATTTCTCCTTAAATTACTGGCCTAACGAAACTGGTTTAAGAAATTACTAGCCTAACTAAACTGGCTTGCACTTAAAATTCAATTTTAGTAGTTTAGCCAAGAACCTAGAGAAAATCTGGCAACATATTTTGGTGACTGCCATCCAGGAGATATTTGTGAGTCAAACTATGAATTGGTATGTCAAACTATGAATTACAGCTTGTTTAATGCCCTCTTTTGATGATCCATTTTTAAACAGTTCCCCTATGGGACCCCACAGGACATAATCCCAGGAGGTGAGTATGCATAGAAATTAGTCTTGCTCATCCAAGGTCTGCCAAAGTCAAAGTGGGAAATAAGCAAAGTTCTGAAGTAAAGGAAAATTGTACCTTAAAACATTGGGACTTTTTGGTTATAAGCCAATAATTAAAGAACAAAACTCTTTTGTAAAACTGAATAGTCACAGTGCAAATTAAAGTAATTAGAAATAGCCTTCAAAAAGATCTTTTAAATGTTATTTTGCAGTTAAACTTATTTTGTAAAGAAATATATATATAACAGTGTGTTGTGTGTTTTTGTGTCAAATTCTATTTATTTCTATTTGTTCAGTATATATATATCTTCATATATCAAGAGGTAATACCAAATTAACATGAAAATTCTTAAAGAGAAACTTATGCATTGATTAGTATTAAGTACTATACTTATGCCTGATGATTAAAGCAGTGATATCTTTTCTATTCTAGATCATATGTAGAGGGATATTGAACATGTTAAAAAGTCCTGGTAAACTTTATTTTCTAAGTAGTTAATGAACATCCCTATAAGATAAAAGAATGGCAACCTTGCCTGAGAGCAGTGGGAGCAACTTTAATTAGAAAACCACCAAATTAACCTGGGACAGCGTCTCACAGTCTTCACCCCACATCAGGTGAAAGATGTGCTTAACCCAGGTATCCCTCTAAGCCCTTATTCTAGAACCTGTCCCACTCATACCCTAGGGAGGACTGGCAGACCCACATGCCATCCTACCAGAGCTAAGCATTTTCCCATCAGAAGAGAAACAGCAAATGGGGTGGTTAAAACCCCTTCAGCTTAGCCCCTTTCAGATAGTCTATGGGTGACCTTTCCTTACCCAGGACCTGGTACTAGATCAAGAAATCCAGGAACTCACAAAATATTTTATCAATCTAGGAAAAACTCACCATTCATCTAGGAGCTTGGGAACAAAATTCTTCCTAGCCGCAACCATGAGTTATCTTTACCTAAAATTAAACCTGGAGACCAAGTCCTGATCAAAATCTGGCAGGAGAACAGGCCCCACTCTCAATTAGACCCAAAATGGAAGGGACCTTATTCTGTGGGTTTAAACACTCCCGCAGCTGTTAAAGTTAAAGGAATTGCCAGCTGGATGAACTTATCCTGAGTGAAGCCAGCTGTCAAGGAAATGCTGACTCACCAGAAGCACCTGACAGGTCATACACAAGTGCTGCTAGTCATTAGATGGATTGAAATTCCCCTTCAGGAAACAAAGCTGGATAGTGTCTCTGTGAGAGCCAGCTGTTCTCTCTAACTCTAGCCCAAACACCTATTGCTAGAGGGAGGGCAAGGCAAAACCCCTTAAGAAACCTTGTCTGTTTTCATATACTGTAGTTTCTT
>JAKSZT010054117.1:307226-317479 GCA_026826555.1 Tolypeutes matacus
TGTGTATGTCCAAGAGACTGGAGCCTTTGGGCTGTCCATGTGCCAGCTGGGCCCTGAACCTCAGCAGAGTTGCAACACCTACTCTCCAGGTCAATGGACTCACCCAGGCCAACTAACAAGGAGGTGAGGATTGACAACCACAATACCAAGGAAACAAGAGAGCCAACAATGGCAAGCAAGAGATTCCTATCCATTGGCTGTATGGGATCAAAGCATCCTCTCAATTAGAGGTGGAGTGGACATCACCATCTCAGAATCCTCATGACTGGAGAATGAACTATGGCCTAGAGTGGACTTACTGGTATTCTACTATAGACATATTGTGATTCTACCATTGGAAGAAATTACAACATTGATGTGGAGGTAATGACCACTTGTGTCTCTGGGGGCAGGGAGAGGGAAAAACAGTTGTAATATGGGGGCTTTTTTGAGACTTGGGAATCATCCTGAATGACATTGCAATGACAGATATATGACAACTTATATCATCACATAACATACAGAACTGTGTGCGAGAGAGTGTAGACTACAATGTGAACTCTGGTCCATGCTAATTGGCAATTCCCCAGGATACATTTATCGATTGCAATTAATGTGCCATATTAATGAAGGATGTTAATGTGGGTGTGGGAGGTATGGGGAGAGGGGCATATGGGAATCCCTGTATTTTTTGTGTAACATTTAGATAATCTAAGTATCTTTTAAAAAATTAAAAAATAAAATAAAATAAAAAAATTAAATAATAAAAATTAAAAAAAAATTTTTTTAAGAATAAGCATATGGAGTTAAAACCTAGTTTATAGGTTACTAAGTGATAGGATAAAAACTGAGAAGGGGTATTGATGCTTAATATTTGTAGAACTTTAAATGTGTGGAAATGGATAGAGATGATGGTAACACATTTTAGTGAGTATAACAACATGACTGGTTTATAGAAGGGATTGTGGCTGAAAGGGGTAGTCTAGGGATATAAAAGTCAATTGACAGAAAGCTAGAGAATAATCTAGGGAATGAATAATATAGTGAAACCATAGGCAGATGAGGATTGTGGTTAATAGTACCAATAAAAGTATGTTCTTCTATTAACTAGAACCAATGTATGTCACAATTACAGGGTGGCAAGAATATAGTGATGTGTAGGAAAAATACAATTAATGTGACTTATGGACTAAAGTTAACAGTATTATTGTAATATTTTTGCATCAAAGTCAAAGAAGTACTATATCACCACTAAAGGTCAAGAAGAGGGGCCTAAGGGGTTTTTCCTTTTGGACTAAGGAAAACTTTCAAAGGCTTATTTGCTGGGGCAATGACTACATAACTCTAAAATGAAAGTGAGAGCCACTGAGTATACATTTTGGATAAAATGTACAAGGTATGGGAATATATAATACAATGAGCCATGTAGTTGAACATGGTTTGTGGTTAAAAGTAAAATTTTGAGAGTGTTCTCTCATGAACTAAAACAAATGTATAATACTAATACATAGTGTTACTATTCGGGGGTGTATGGAAAAAATATACCTAGTGTAATCCATGGACAATAGTTAATGGTAACAGTCTAATCAAGTTTTTTCATAATCTGTGATAAATGTTCCACAACAATCTAAGGTGATGGTGGAGGGGTGATGTATGGAAATTCTGCACATTATGTATGAGTGTTTTGTAAACTCACAACTTCTCGAGTAAAAATAAATTTTAAAACATAAAAGCGAATGTAATGAAAACAACTAACAAAATTGGTTGCTAATAATAAATTTGCGGTTCAAGTGAAAATTAGAATTTTATAAAACATATTATTCACATAAGCTTGGCATCTTCCCAATATTTAAAGAACATTCTGAAAGATTTGGTGGTGATATTAATAAATATGATTTATTTTGATATTATGTAATTAAATGTCATATTTGGAACATCTTCATCATTCTGTCAACCAAGGTTTTTGAGATCTATATGATATATTGTTACAAAATAATGCATACATGAATGACCAATTCAAATTGCTAAAAACTTTAACAGATTTAAACCAAATAGAATATGCAAGTTTCCTCAATATGGTTTCAGATTCCAATTGCAAATTTTCTTAAGGATATCGACACTTCTGTTTCAATGTAGAATATTAGTATTATAGAAAATTATTAATGATTATCTGAAAGTGCTAATCAAGTACTCCTTTCCTTCTGTACATTATTAAATATATATCTGTGTAAGTCTTATTTTCTTCTTACATTTCCATAACAACATATTGCAGAAGACAAGTGAAGAAACAGATATGATAACTGAGCTACCTTCCAGTTGATCATGATTAAAAAGATATTCAAAAGGTTCAAACCACTTCTCTCTTCTCAATGAGTTTATTTTGGTTTTGGAAATAATATATTTTTATAATTCAGTATTACATTAATATATAAAGGGTGTATTATTTTAAGAAAGTATGTGGATATTTATAATGTATGAGATTTAATTTCTAACATGGTAAGGTTCAATAGATATAAGCCACATAATTATACATTCTTTAGGGACTTCAATATTTTTTCAGAGTGTAAAGTGTCCCTGAATCTAAAGAAAAAAATGAGAATAGAAAATTTATGTAAATTCTCCTAAATTATATGCCTCAATATTTCAAGGAAATTTAGGTGGTATATTTTCATAAATGTTTTGCATCCTGATACCTTCTTTTGAGGGCTATCCTTTGATGAAAGTAAGAATGCAATGGCTTGTAAGAGACAAAGATGGACACTACATATTAGTAAAAGGAGTAATCTCTCAAGAAGAGAGAACAATCATCAACATTTATGCACCTAACCAGGGTGCCTCAAAATACGTGCAGCAAACTCTGGAAAAATTAACAGGAGAAATAAATGCCTCTACAATTATAGCAGGGGACTTCAATATACCACTATCATCATTAGACAAAACATCTGGGCAGAGAATCAATAAGGAAACTAAGGCACTCAACAATACATTACAAGAATTGGACTTAATAGACATACACAGAACACTACACCCAAATACAGTGGGATATACATTCTTCTCGAGTGCACATGGAACATACTCCAAAATAGACCACATGCTAGGCCACAAAACAACACTCAATGAATTCAGAAAGATTGAGATTACACAAAGTAATTTCTCTGACCACAACGGAATGAAGTTGGAAATCACTAAGGGCCAGAGAAACAGGTTAGGCACAAAGATATGGAAGTTAAACAACACACTCTTAGACAAACAGTGGATCAAAGAGGAAATCTCAAAAGAAATAGGTAACTACCTTGAAACTAATGAAAACGACAACACAACATATCAAAACCTAATGGATGCAGCAAAAGCAGTCCTGAGAGGGAAGTTCATAGCCATGAATTCATATATTAAAAAAGAAGAAAGAGCTAAAATTGAAAATCTAACTGCACACTTGGAGAAATTGGAAAAATAACAACAACTAAACCTAAAGAAAGTAGAAAGAAGGAAATAACAAATATTAGAGCAGAACTAAATGAAATAGAGAATAAGAAAGCACTGGAAACAATAAACAAAACCAAAAGTTGGTTCTTCAAGAATATCGATAAAATTGACAAACCCTTAGCCAGACTAACAAAGAAAAAGAGAGAACAGATGCAAATACATAAAATAAGGAATGAGCAAGGTGATATCACTACTGACCCCACAGAAATAAAGAGTATCATAAGAGGATATTTTGAAAAATTATATGCCAACAAGAATGACAATTTAGAGGAGATGGACAAGTTTCTAGAAACCCACAAACAGCCAACATTGATGAAAGAAGAAATAGATGAACTCAACAGACCATTTACAAGTAAAGAGATAGACTCAGTCATTAAAAACCTCCCAACTAAGAGTCCAGGACCAGATGGCTTCACAGCTGAATTCTACCAAACATTCCGGAAAGAGCTAACACCAATTCTACTTAAACTCTTCCAAAAAATAAAAGTAGAAGGCATATTTCCTAATTCATTCTATGATGCCAACATTACCCTAATACCAAAACCAAATAAAGATACCACAAGAAAGGAAAATTACAGATGAATTTCTCTAATGAACCTACATGCTAAAATCATCAACAAAATAATTGCTAATCGCATTCAACAACATATCAAAATGATTATACAACATGACCAAGTGAGTTTCATCCCGGGTATGCAAGGATGGTCCAATATAAGAAAATCAATCAATGTAATACACCACATAAAAGGATTGAAAGAAAAAAATCACATGATCATCTCTATAGATGCAGAAAAAGCATTTGACAAAATACAGCACTCTTTCCTCATAAAAACACTACGAAAGATAGTAATAGATGGAAACTTTCTGAAAATGATAAAGGGTATATATGAAAAACCAAAGCTAGCAACATTTTCAACAGTGAAATCCTAAAAGCCTTCCCTCTGAGATTGGGAACAAGACAAGGATGCCCACTATCACCACTCCTATTTAACATTGTCTTAGAAGTACTTCCATGAGCTCTGAGAAAAGAAAAGGACATAAAATGCATCCAGATTGGGAAAGAAGAAGTGAAAATTTCATTATTTGCAGATGACATGATCATATACATAGAAAGCCTTGAGAAATCTACAACAAGGCTTCTAGAACTTATAAAGGAGGTCAGTAATGTTGCAGGCTATAAGATCAATGCTCAAAAATCAGTAGCATTTCTGTACACCAATAACGAGCAAACTGAGGAGGAAATCAGGAAAAAAATACCATTTACAATAGTAAACAAAAGAATCAAATACCTAGGAATAAATTTAACTAAAGATGTAAAGGACTTATATACAGAAAACTACACAACACTGTTAAAGGAAATCAAAGAAGACTTAAATAAATGGAAAAATATTCCCTTTTCATTGATAGGAATGCTAAACATCATCAAGATGTCTATCCTACCCAAACTAATATACAGATTTAATGCAATCTCAATAAATGTCAACACTGTATTTTTTAAGGAACTGGAAAAACTAACCACAAAATATATTTGGAGAGGCAAGAGGCCCTGAATTGCTAAACATATTGAAAAAGAAAAATGAAGTTGGAGGTATCACACTACCTAACTTTAAAACGTAATATAAAGCTACAGTGATCAAAACTGCGTGGTATTGGCACAAGGATAGACCTACCGACCAATGGAACCGAATTGAGAGTTCTGATATAGATGCTCACATATACAGTCATCTGATATTTGACAAGGCCTCGAAGCCCACTCAGTTGGGAGAGAATGGCCTTTTTAACAAGTGGTGCTTGGAGAACTGGATATCCATTTCCAAAAGAATGAGAGAAGAATACCATCTCACACCTTATTCAAAAATCAACTGAAGATGGATCAAAGATATAAATATAAGAGCCAAAAGCATAAAGACCTTGGAATATAATGTAGGGAAGCATCTACAGGACCTTGTAATAGGAAATGATTTCATGAACTTCACAGCCAAAGCACGAGCAGCAAGAGAAAAAATAGATTAATGGGACCTCATCAAATAAAAAACTTCTGCACCTCAAAGAATGTTATTAAGAAAATAAAATGGCAGCCTACCCAATGGGAGAAAATATTTGGCAACCATATATCTGTTAGGAGTCTAATATCCTGCATATATAAATAAATCCTACACCTTGAAAATAAAAGGACAAACAACCCATTTAAAAAATGGGCAAGTGACCGGAAAAGACAATTCTCCAATGAAGAAATACAAATGGCTCAAAAGCAGAGAAAAAATGCTCAACATTGCTTGCTATCAGGGAAATGCAAATCAAAACTACAATGAGATACCATCTTACACCCATCATAATGGCAGCTATTAAAAAAACAGGAGACACTAAACGTTGGAGAGGATGTGGAGGAATAGGAACCCTCATCCACTGCTGGTAGGACTGCGGTATGATCCAGCCACTGTGGAGGACAGTTTGGCAGTTTCTCAGAAAACTAACATTGATCTTCCATATGATCCAGCAATTCCACTGCTGGGTATATACCCAGAAGAATTGAAAGCAAAGACACAAACAGATATATGCTCACCAAGGTTCATAGCAACATTGTTCACCATTGCCAAAAGTTGGAATCAGCCCCAGTGCCCATCAACAGACGAATGGATAAGCAAAATGTGGTACATACATACAATGGAATATTACTCAGCTGTAAGAAGGAACAAAGTGCTAACACATGGAATAACGTGGATGAATCTTGAAGACCTTATGTTGAGTGAAGCAAGGCAGGCGCTGAAGGATGAACAGTATATGACCTCACTGATCTAAACTGAGGAAAGTGAGCAGTCTCTGAGAACCATTGTCTGAAAGATAGTTTAACAAGGGAGAGTAAGAGAAGAGCAGGCTTTGAGCCATCACCCATATGGATATAATCTATGGTAAAAGGATAGAGTGTGGTTGCATGTTGGGGGATGGGGCAGATAGGTGGTGGTGTTCATGGGTTTGGTGGTGCCGTACTGTCGGGTGGGTGGATTAGGAAGGGTAGGTTCAAATTCTCATGGCATGAAACTGTGAATCTTGACATTCCATGGGTCAGGATAGGGAGGTATCATGGGCCCTGGGGGGCTGGGGGAAGGGAACAGGCAAGATCTAATGGGGTATTTGGTGGTCATGGGGAAGGTTTTTCATTACCTTACAGTAATGGGCACAAGATATGGTAAATATCATCAAAATTATTAAACTATCACCTAAATTGTAAACTGTACTGTAAATCATTGACAATGTTTAGTTGCTATATTTTGCTATCTGTGTAAGAGTTATAACAATGCTAACATCCAAAAAAAAGAGGGGTGTTAATAATGAGTGGGGAAGGGGGGGTGGTTTGATATCTGGGAGTCTCCAGCACTCCATGTGTGACTTTGCTGTGACCTAAAACTTCTTTGAAAATTAAATGAGAAATTGGGAGAAAATGGGGATTGAGAGGGGGAAGATGTCACAGCACACTGGACATCCGATAACACAGTGATAAAAGGAAGGGAAAAATGAAAAGAGAAAGGGAAAAAAAAAAGGATAAATATATATATATATATTTTAATGGCATTTACTTTGCTTTTTTGCCCATTTTTTTCAATGTCCCAATCTGCTAATTATATATTTTTTTGTTTGTTTGTTTGAGTGTTGTTGTTTTTTTCTTGTTTTTGTTTTTGTTTTCCTTCTCTTTTTTTTTCCCTGAGTTTCCTTATGTTTGTCTATTGCATGTAAGCTTATCATAGTTGTTTCTTTTTCCTAGTAAATGTATATGATTATTTTATGGACTACATGTTCAAGGAGGATTTGGATCACAGAAGTGTTACAATGGGTACTGCAGGGGATTATTGGTGGGGGTTGTCTGGGAGGGGGGCTTCATGGGAATTAGTTCATCCGAATATACATGAAGATATACAAAATCATCCTAAAGTCAAAAGATGGGGCATGGTCACGATGGGTGGACAATCAAACAATAAATGAGGGAATCTGAATTCCTAGCCTGGAGAGCTCTGCCACAGTCTCCAAGGGAGCAGCAATTGTCCTCTGATTGCAAGGACAGTGTCTGTCAAAAAGGATGACCCACTGATGTGTTCTTTTTATTGATGACTACTCTTGTGAGTCTTTGCTCTTGTAACTAAGACTCAGCCTGAAGTTGTGGGGTGCCTAAGGGTTGCCACCTGAGAGCCTCCTTGTTGCTCAAATGTGGCCTCTTCTAAGCCAAACTCAGCATATGATTGCATTACCTTCCCCCCAATGTGGGACATGACTCCCGAGGATAAGCCTCCCTGGCAACGATGGATTAATACCAAGTGCCAACTGGCAACACAACTGGAAAAAGACCTTGAATAAAAGGGGGAAAAGGTAAAGACAAATGAGTACAAGTGGCTAAGAGACTTTAAAGAGAGTCGGGAGGTCATCCCAGAGGTAACTCTTATGCACACCTCAGTAGGAGCTCATAGAACATCTAAGTGCCTATCACCCTACACAGAGGGGCTCCTGAGAGCTCTGGAGACACCCAGGTCCTATATAAGTGAGGATAGCCCCAGAGACTGATGCCTTATCAGTGGGCTCTACTTTGGAATCTGTGCTCCTGAGAGGGACCGAATTGGACTCAAATAAGTCCTCCCTGCACATGGTTCATCAGTCCCTTCTATTCAAACCTATATGTGATGCAGAAGTTGTTAGGTATACTTCCAGAGACTGGAGCCTCCCACCTACCTATGTGCCAGGTGTGCGTGGAATCTCGGTGGAGCTGAAACTCCTACCCTACAGCTCAATGGACTCATCCAAGTCACCTGGCGAGGAGACAACGATGGGCAACGGCCATCCCAGGGAATCAAGAGGGCCTGCATCTGCAGGCTGGATCATGCCACCCACCATATCCATAGGATATAAGCCCTCTCTCACTTGGAGATGGAGTGGACATCAACATCCCAGTCCCCTCAGGATTGGAGGAAGATCTATGGGCTACAGTGGACTTGATGGTATTCTGTTGTACACATATGGTGATTCTAGCAATGGAAGAAATTATAACAATGAGGTGGAGCCAGTGGCCACTTGACACTTTTGGGGCAGGGAGGGGACGAGTAGTTGAAATACAGGGGCTTCTTTGGGACTTGGAGGTTGTCCTGAGTACCGTTGTGGCAACGGATGTAGGCCATTTTAAATCAGCACACACCACTCAGAACTATGTGGGAGAGAGTGTGGTCTATGATGTGAACTGTGGTCTATGGTTGGTGGCAAGGTCCCAGGATGTGTAAGTCCATTGAGGGTGGTGGGCCATACTTGTGGGAGATGTTTGTGTGGGACGTGGTGGGAAGTGTGGGGGGTGGGCAACATGGGAATCCCAGGGGGTTCTGTGTAATATTTTCGTTAATCTAAGCACCTCTTAAAATATATTTATATATATATAAATAAAAAATAAATTAAAAAAATAGAAGTGGAAACAGAGAGATGGAGAGGTGAAGAATTTTCTTGTTTATTGTTTGTCAGTTTTTGTTTACTATTATTATTGAAATAATGAAAATACTCTAATAATGATTGAAATGATGAATGCACAACTATGAGATTATACCAAATACTATTATTGTACACATTGAATGAATTGTATGCTTTATTAATATGTACCAATAAAATAGATTTGTTTTAAAAAAAAAATGAATGCAATGGCTTTATTAAATGCCCGAGAATCATTCTTTTTTATGAATCTCAAGAAGACAAATCTGATCCGTTCTTCTATGTACTTTGATTCACTTGGAATTATGCTTGCTATATTTGGTATACTTTGTAGCCCCTATCTAGCTGAGAAATTCTTCATAGTTTGCTGTTTTTACCCAAAATACACTTACAGAGACTCAATGATGCCAATACTTTCACATATGCCATTGCTCTCAGAAACCCATGCTGAGGGGTCCTGGCTCTGGTGAAGCCAAACATGTCCTATACTCAGCAAAGGGGTTTTCTGCTTCCATAGATTCTTCTTATCTCTAGTCAAAAATATGCCCTGCTTACATTTGTAAATCTGTTGATACCCTGTAGAGGTATGTAGAGACTTCTATTCTTGAGGCTTCATATACATGATTTATCTGAGCTTCTTGAACCCACCCACATTCTGATACTCTTCTTATTGGTTGCTATTAATAATAATTATCAGAATAAAATTCTTGGGGCTATACATCCTATTCTGAGTGGCAGCTATCATTTCTTGTCATATTTCATGTGTGAGGATTCCTTCAAAGCACTTTTGGTAAGAGTCCCAATCTGAGTCACATTCTCTTTTCCTTTACTTGCTTTCCTCTTAAATTCCATTCTAAAATGTATTCCCTTTTAATTTTGTAGCTACAGATCAATTGTGCACTCTTTTGTTAGTTTTTAATAAAGTATATGATTTTTGTTCATGCCACAATATTAGTCCAAATCCTTAGAAAGTATAATATTATTCAGGTTGCATAATTTTATGGATGCATATAGTGAATATAAATTATTATTTAATCAGACATAAATTGAAAATGATTTTATAACTAGTGAGCTGCAAAACTTTTTTGAATAATTCTCTTTTGTTAAGTTTAGCAAAATAATCTCTGGTAAATTTATTGCTAATAACTGCTCTTACAAAGTTACCTTTCCTCAAGAGGATAGCCAAATAATTCTCAACAATCAGGAGTTGAAGTAAAATTAACCTCTGTGGAGGGTGAAATCACAAGTTGCACAGGGCTCCTGAGAGGTATTACCAATATGTTTCTTTCACAAAGAATAATCATGTTTATAAAGTTCTAGAAGCAGAATTGTTCATA
>JAKSZT010054117.1:320527-335761 GCA_026826555.1 Tolypeutes matacus
AAAAAAGGAATGAAGTCCTGATGCATGTGACATCATGGATGATTTCTGAAGAAATTATGATAAGTGTAAGAAGTCAGACACAAAGGACATATAGCCTTACAGACATGAAATAATTCAAATAAGCAAACACATAGAGTTAGAATCTATAATATAGGTTACCATGGGCTGGGATGGAGGTAAGGGATGGGAGGTGAACGTTTAATTTGTACATACTTTTTATTCTGGTTGATTTTAAGTTTTGGAAAGGGATGGTGGAGATGGCAGCACAATATTTCATGTGTAATTAATAGCACTGAATTATATGTGTGAATGTGGTTAGAAGGAGAAATTTTAGGTCATATAACTTTTACTAGAATAAAAATTAATAGATAACACACAGGATTGTATGACAGTGTATCCTATTGTAAATGCTGGACTATAGTTATTACAATTATAAAAGTGTTCTTTCATGAATTATAACTATGTACCATACTAATGAAAACTGTTAATAATAAAATGGTATATGGGAATAAGAAATCATCCTAATGTTAAGTATGGACTATAGTTAACAGTACAATTTTAATATTCTTTCATCAGTTGTAACAAGATGACCACATTAATTCAAATTGTTAACAATAGAGGAGTGTATGGGAATGCTGTATTTTTACATGATTTTTAAATAAACTTACAATGTCTCTAACTTTAAAAATCAAAAATAAAGTAATATAAGTAAAAAAGGAATAATGAAAGAATAATAAATCTTTCCATTTTACATGCATCATGGATTAAATAAATCAAATGCATGAGAAGTTATTGTGGAAAAAATTTAGAAATAAAATTATAATAATAAAACCATGTGAAAATTAGAAGAAAATAGAAACATGAGGAGAGAGCTGATTTAGGAGTGTCAATAACTGAAAAGATAAGAAAAGAAATGGAGTGAAGAATATTACAAATTAACAGTGCTAAATATGATGCAAATTTTCCATTTGAAATGTGATATGGGGGATTTTAAAAAATTAAAACTCCATCTTCTTATTTTGAAACACATAGATAAAAGAAGATCTTTAAAGAAAGGATGTCAAAAGGAATTTATAATTCAGATTAGAGGAACATAAATATCAGAAATGTGAAGTAGTTTACTCTTTAGTGCCTCCTGCACTTTCTTAGGATACTACATGAATGAAGTGACAAAGAGAATTCCACTTGAAAAAAATACTGAAGGTAGGAAGTAGTATGATTGTTGTGCATAAGATAATCAATGTAAACAATACAAATTAAAAAGAAAGATAATTATCTGTGGGAGATTGGTGGAAATAATGATTTGGTAGAATAGATAACTATTCAAGAATTTGGGTATATCAAAAATAAGTTAGCATGTACATAAATTTTTAACAAAATATGAATGGTATATAAAATATACAAAATAGTATGACCAAGTAATGCTTATTACAGAGTGTATGTCATTTAAAAATAAATAATTCAATATGATAATCTATGACAGATTATAAAGGAAAAATATTATAAGATCATGGCTAGGGAGAGAGAATTATTTGGTTTACAATAGCATGCTCATTCATAATGAAATATTTTTAAAAAGATAAGACACTCAAAAGCCTTACTATAAAAGGTATTAACACTAAGAAAAAAATTCCTAACTCAAACATCATAGAACTTAAAATATGCATGAAGGAAGTATATTTGATAGGAAACCAGAAAAAGAAAACTCACAACTTTTATTATGTAATATATTGAAGCAAAGAGACAAAAATGAAATATATAAGAATTTGAAAGAAGCAAAACCTGCCATTAGCAGCAGATACTATAACTTTTATGGAAAGTAAAAATTCTACTCAGATATGAAGAAATTATTGGAATAGGGTTTAAGAAGGCTATGGATACAAAAAATCATAAAGAAAATCAAATATATATTAATTAGTAACAAAAATAGAAAATGAAATAAAAACAATTGATGGATGTAAATTATAAGTAAATTGTATATATATATATATATATGTATATATAGGGAGATAAATATACAGACATGTGGAAGAGATATAATAGACCACATGGAGAATATTTTAAATCACATTGGGAGACATTAAAGAAGTAAATTAGTGGAGATATTGACCATTTTTATGGACAGGATTACCCAATACTACAAAGATTTATTACATTAATTTATTCAATGATGACTGCATAAAAATCCTGGCATGAGATCCCATGAGAGAATATGGATGTATTGCTGCTACCTTTCTGGAGCATAGTTGCACCTTACTAACAGCTAAGTATTTGAGAAGAAGCTTCTGGTGACATTTGGGCCCTACTGAATCTTAGTGCAAACCATGGAGCAACAAATGACTATAGGACAAGAGCTGAACTCAAGTGCTGAGTTCAATGCACTATTACACAAAGGGATTTTGTTCTTCTACTCTGACAAACATAAACTTTAAATTTCCTGGTTTCTAAGCTAGGACACAGAGGTCACACAAACTGGAGACGATGACAGTAAAAAGTTAATATATGGAAGATATGGAAACGAGCTACCTAAGGACAAGTGTACATGCTCTGGATATCTCTCAGCATTTTTAAGAGTGGTACTTGAATACAAAATTTGGCAGGGATTTATTTTTCCAAGGAAGAGCAAGTCTAATGAACAAATATGGAAGAAATTATCTTAAAAAGAAGTATGATATTTTCTTCAGTTATGGAAGTATTAAACATATCAGGATCTAGTTCAAATATTGGAGGAATATGAAGATGTTTCAGATTTTACTAGGATTATTATTTTGGGATGGCAAGAGGTTGTGATATTGATGTGTTACATGCTTCTCCACTGAACAATAGATACTGAGCCCTAATGAGCCTGATGTATACATTTTAAAGGATGGAGGCTGACATTAAATAAGCACTACATTTTAAAAATACTAAATCTTTCTAATGGGAAAATACAGCCTTCATAATATTCATGGTATTCAATTCTGAGATTTAAAATGATAATATATATTTTTAGTTATCACAATAGTCACTCTGACTCTGGTATCAGAAAAATAAAAGTTTGTATCTTGGGAAGATATGCTTTTATACCTTATTCTATGGGAAAATTGTATGCACAATATATTCAAAAAATCCTATTCTGCAGGAAAAATCTGATACTATGCATTTCTACATCCTGTTCCACTCTGTAAGTACTTATTCCTTAATCTAGATTTGGAAAAACTTTGACTGGATAGAGCATGGGATACATCTTTTCATCCATATCTCCAAGGAAAGCAAAAACTCATGATATTCAGTGTTGAGAATCAGGTTTTTACAATGCACTTATCAATGATGGAAGTAAATCTTCTTGGATTCCAACTTTAGCATGGGTCTCAGTATCTTATCTTTATCTTGTCCTTACTGCCAAGATGTATCTTGGTTCTAATCACTTTATTACTCAACGAAGAAACTTGCTTAAGAATAATTGCAAAGGAAGTAATTTAAAGAGTAGGTTGCTCTAATCCAAAACCCTCCATATTCTTTTCCAGGAAGACATTATCCATTTCCTTAAGTTTCTTTTAAAATTACAGGTATTCTTTATGGTACTCAGAGAAAAAGCATGGTCTTCTCCTATGATGCCAGTTTCTGCTTTTAAGTAAAATTCATCCTAAATGTTTTCCAAAACATTTTGACAATGTGCAAAACATCTTCTGGGAGAATTCATGTATTTCACAAATGTATAGAGTTGAAAAAGTAGGCTATCACATATGCAAACAAAGCAATATACAGAGGAAAAAACTCCAGAGATTTAATATGAATTGATTGAACTTTAAGAAATAGAACAAATGTAAATTATTATAAATTAATTTGATAAAAATCAAATTTTTTTTCAGAATTTTTAGTCAGAGAAACACCATTTGGGGACTCAAAACACCTGTGATATACTCTGCCTAGAGAAGTGTTAATCATCCTGCTCTGCAGGCTATAGTAATGGGGTTTATGAACTAGGGCACCCTGGTTGCCATATGGCCATGAGAAAATGTTAAAGAGATGCTTCATTTTCATTGGGACCATAGAGAGCAATAAACCTAGAAATTATATACAATATGTGAATTTCCAACTGTGAGGTACTTGTGTAAAAGTCTTTATTTCTTTGGGTTCCACAGAATGCAACCTAAGCACCATTGAGAATATATCATTATATGACTAAAGAAAAAGAAAAACCTACAAAGTAAATGTAAGAACTAAGAAGGAGGACCACAGATTCAGAAAATCAAATCGCTGAAGGTGATATACTCTAATTTTTAAAGTAATTTTCCTCATGATTGTTTTGTAATAGATTGTTTAAATCTACTCTGTTAAATTTCTAATTGGTTATTGTTATTTAACTTTTCATTTTGGTTAGAAACCATACTCTGTATAACTGAATCTTTTTATGTTCATGGACACTTGTTTATTGTCTTAGTATGTGGTCCTTCTTGGCATATCATCAGGGAAAATGCTGATTAACACCAAAATTATATACTAATACTAAATACAGAATTTCTAAAATTAATGCATCTGGTAAAACCAAATATAGCAATGATATTGCTCAATCTGGCCTTTCATTAACTTTGGTGGTATTTGAGATGTTAAAACATTTTGCAAAATTCAAAAATGTCCTTATAAAATAACACCCATCCTATGAACCAGTAATTACAGTCTTTATTATGTTCCCAATATAAATGAATGCATACATCAAAAAGAAACTTGTCTAAGATTATTAATAGCAACCTTATTCATAGAAATTAAAAACTGGAGTGGCTCCAGTGTTCACCAAAGGGAAATTTTTGAAACTTCTGGAATACTTATACAAGAGAATCAAACCAAACATTTAAAAGGAATAGAATACCTTTACACTAAACATTATGCATGAATATAAAAAATATTGTGAGTTTTAAATAATGACACTTTCTTAAACAAGTGACTATTTTATGAATCATTTTATAGAAAATTCTACAACAGAAGAAAATGATCTATGGCAAAATTTTAAAAGTAGACTAGTAGTTGCCTATGTTGGGGGGAGGTGCATTTATTGAAGATTAAATAGGAAGGACCAGAGGAAACTCTCAGTGATGAAAGTATACTTTAATTGTTAGGGTTTGGGCTACAAAGTTGATTTATTTGTGAAATTTAATATTATAAGAATTTGATTCATGCACTTAACTATAAAAATCTGTGTAAAATGAAAAGACTCAAAGTGAAATAATAAACTCCAATAATATTCATTCTGAAGTGTTTAGAGATAAAGAGCAATGACGTTTGCAACTTTATTTAGATTTTAAAGAATTTTTTTAAAACACAAATAGAAACAAATACTGTTGAATGGATGAATCAAAGGACGGATAAGTAAATGATATAATGAATAAAGCAAGTGTCTATTTTATAAAACAGACTAAATTGGTGGATATAAAGATATTAATATACAATTTTTAATCTTACTATGTGCTTAATTTTTTCTTAAGGAAAAGAAATATACAAATATAAAATAACTAGCTATTTAAATAAAATGGCAAGTACCTTCAAATTTATTAAGGAAATTTCTAGTAATTTTTAAATTGATGCATGCAAAATTTCACTCTATGTCACTTTATACTATCAAAATTAATCTTAGGTAAATAATTAAAAATAAAAAAGACAAAGGCAAATTTATTTTCAAAGAAATGTTGCAAAATTAAATATTTTCCTTTTTATTACCTTAAGGAAAAAATAGTGTTCAAATTACAATTATATTAACATTTTAAAAATTAAACTTAGAAGCATTCCAGTAGGGAAGTTGCCACTGATGAAAGGTTTTAAAGTATAGTTATTTATTTATTAAAAAAAAAAAAAAAACAAAACATAATCATGGCCAAATTTTACTTTTGAGAGTATTCTAAAATAATAATCAATGCAATTAAATAATACGTGTAAGAAATTGAGATATAGAAAAAGAACATAAAATGTTATTTTCTAGTGTTTGATGTATATATGAAATATTTTAATATATTAGCTTAGAGTTTATAGATGATCATCTTTCCATAATTCTCTTCATGTCAAAACTTACCCATGCACTAAATGTTTAATAAAATAAATGATGAAATTTTATATCTAGAGAAAAATATTCATTGAGAAAATAAACATACAGTGACCAGACATATAGATGACTATTTTTATGTACATATGTCGGCATCACATACAAATGTTAATTATTAAAATAATTTTATATTTCTTCACATAATTTTCTAATTTTATATGAACACACAAACTTGCCTGGGATCATTTTTTGTAGGTTTCAGTTTTTTTGCTTGTTTATTGTTTTTCCCTCATTTCATTTGCTGTAGTTCTTATTTTAAAATAATGTATATACTTATTTAGAAAAATAATTTAATTTCATACTCCAGACAGGGACTATCTACACCAAATCTGTTAAGCTACCTTCCTAAATATTATCTTTGTGATATATTTGCCACATTTATCTATTTCTTATATATCTTTACCTATCTATTGATCTATTTATCAATCCATTATATTTATTTCTATATCTAATATATCCAATGCATCTAGTTTTGTGTGTATATGTGTGTATTTGTGGTGTTAGGGTTTTAGTTATGGATCAATTTTATTTTTTATAGCACGTTTGATATATTAAAATAATGATTAAGGGTAGTTTAATAGAACACTTTAAATAGACTCAAGAAGTGGAATTCAAAAACTTAAAAACAAACATGGGAAAGTAACTGACATTTTCAGTTTCAGATATAAACTGAAAAGAATATAAACAGGGATATTGAATGAATGGAAAAGTCCTTTAGTGGGAACTTACAGTTCCCTAAAAAACTTGGAAAAACAAATAATTCTGAAGGTAATATTAGAGTGGTTATTTATGAAACTTTCTCATGTGATCCCTCTATCCTTATCCATAAGTCAATTTTACAAGTTAACTGATTCCATATGCTGTGTAATTTCAGACAGGAATTCATTCTAAATACCACAACAGTAGAAGAAATCCATAATCACAACACACTCCTTCTTTCTTACACAGAATAAGACTCTTTAAGGTCATTAGGTATATGAATAGACACATAGAAACACAAACACGTTTAAAACACCAATAAAAATGATTTTAATAGATATGAAGGCTATTAAAAATTTCCCCATTCAGTAAACTTAGATTGGTGTGTATAAATCTTATATGTATAAAGGAATGGATTAACAGTGGGCAATAATAAAGGAAAAATGAGAAAATAAGAAAAGTTTCAGACTTTTCAAATATAATAGTTGATGTAATTCAAATGGAGAGGAATAAAATATTGTGGAGAATATTTATAGAACTAAGGATGAATGAGTAACTATTTGGAACAAAGAAAAAGAGAAGTGACATAGAAGTCTGATTTAGAAATACCAATATCTTCAAAGAAAAAGGAAACAGTAAATGGAGGGAAGAATATTATATATTAGCTTTATGTTGGGATGAAGGACAAGGATTTTCCATTTGAAGTAAAATACAAGAAATTTAAATAACAATAACAAGAGAAAAGCAACTACCCATTTAATCATGATATTTCAAAGTATGAAAGATAAAGAGAAGATTTTAAGGAAACAAACTTAACAAGGAAAGTATGAGTCAAATTTCAAGACAACAAAAGTCAGAAATGTGAAGTACTAGACTCTTAATGTCAATTTCTACCTTTTAGGATATTACTTAAATAAAGCAAAAGGCATTTCAACTACAATCAATCCAGCTTAAAAGGTCATAAAAGGGAGAAATTGGCACGATAGTTGTACATAAAGCATATAATGCAAAAAGTATGAATTAGAAAAAGAGTATAGAAGTGGGAAGATGATTTTTGGAAAACATAATTTGCTAGAGGGGTATTTCAAAATAAATTGGCATATATGTATAGTCTACAAAAATATTAGAGTAGTATAAAAACACAATATATGGTGATCATATTGTTGTTATCTCAGAAATGTATGCAGTTTAAATTTAGAAAGTTAAATTACAGTGATTCATGACAACAGAGATTTAAGAATAGATATTTTAGGATGATTATCTTGAACGCAGACAATTGTTCAGTAAAATACTCATGATGAAACAGTTAACAAGAATTAGAAGGGAAAATCCTTGCCATAAGAAAATATATCAATGAAAAGGAAATTCTCCTAGTTCAATCATCATCAAACTTAACATATGCATTATGTAAGCATTATTTGATAAAGAAGCAGACAAAGGCCACTCTAAATACTTCTATCAGGCTGCATAGTATGGGAACAAAAAGAAAATAAAATATATAAGAATGGAAAAGAAGAAAGTGTACTGACATCAACAACAGAAATAATTGTGTATGTGGAAGATAAAAAAGAATCTACATATATATTTTGAAATTTATTATTTGAATAGATTGAGAACACTATTTGATGGAAATAAATCAGAAGAAATTATTTTTTAAAAACCTTTAATCTAGGTAGGGATGCTTCATTTTATGCAAAATTGGTCTGTAAAACCACAACTTCTCTAATAATAAAATTAAATAAATATATACTTAGATGGCATAGTCTTGGGGTTTGCTGATAGATTGGAATCTCAATTTCAAACTTCTATAAGGACCTTGTGCATGAATATTGCACCTCTCCTTTCCAAACTTTCCACAGTATCCCTCAAATTCACACTGGATGGTTAATGAGCTTCCTTACAGCCTCAACAACCCCTCTCATCCAGCTTTGGGGAAAGAAAAAACTATAATAACAAATAAGTGAATGTGGAATTTTAAAAGACACATCAGGAAATAGCATGAAATTAATATAAGACATATGAAGCAGAGATATTTAAGACCCATGAAAAGAAATTTAAAAATTTTGATTAGAATTATTGAAGAATTAAATAATTGAAAGAATATTTTAAATTAATACCCAAATAAAATCCTAGCAGATTAAAAAATCTAGAAATGCATAAGTTGTTCCTAAAACTCGTATGAACCCAAATATCCTAAACATTTCAAAGGAAGAAAAAGTTAAAAGGATTTGCTTGGCAAATATCATCTTATTATAAATTAATTATAATTAAACATTGTGGCATGGAGGAAATAGAGAGGTAAAGTAAAAAATGCAACAGAATAGAAGGTACACATAAGAATGCTCAATAAATTACAGATCCAGCATGGTACTTATGATGGTTAATTTTATGCACCACATTGACATGGTTATGGTTTCAAATTGCGTGGTAAAGCATTCACCTAGAAGTTGCTGTGGACATGTTTTGACGATGTAATAAGTTTCTACAATCAATTGACTTTAAGTAAAGGAGATTTCCTCAGATAATGTGAATGGGTCTCATCCAATCAGTTATAAACATTAAAAGCAAGGGACTGAGAGTTCCAAAAAGAAGAAATTCTGCATCAGTATTACAACATCAGATCGCCTCAGAATTTCCTGCCTACTGACCTGTCGCATTGATTTCATACTCAAGACCAAAATGTAAACTTGAGGTCTTTAATGCAATTATAAAATTTACATTAAAATTAAAAGTTTTTTCTCTAGCGCCATCAAAGAGCAGAGAAATCACAACATAAACCAAATGAAAATAATCATCACTTATAATGCCTAGAGAGACATTTTAAAGAAAGAGCAGCACAAATATCTCGTCAATATATGTCAATATTAGTATTGTGAAATTAAAATTGAAGGAAAATAAAAAGGTTAAACAAACAAGGCACTGCTCAACATTCAGTAAATTGGAGAATAATCTGGAACAACCAATTATCGGTTAGATGTGGAGTACAGGAAATGCTGATATATTGCTGGTGTGTATGGAAAAGTTAGTAGAGCAATTTTGGAAAATTGTTTGGCATTGTGCCAATAAGTTCAGACTAGGTTAGGTGGCAGCAAACAATAAAGCATAGTCTTGGTGCTGAAAGAAACAAAGTTTATTTTCCAAAAATGATGCAAATCCTATGTGTATTGACCATTGCTTTTGTCAACACAACCCACATAATATACCCATACTATTGGAGCAAACTATATATGAGACATTACTTATATATATTCTTTTCTATTTATTATTATTATTTTTAAAGAAGCTGTTACATCAAAATATAGGGGATTCCCATATACCTCACCCACTTCCTACCCCTCCTACACTTTTCCCCATTAACATCTTTCCTTAGTGTGGTATATTTGTTACAATTGATGAACACATGTTGAAGCATTGCTACTAACCATGGTCTATGATTTACATTATGGTTTAAATCTTGCACCACACAATTTTATAGGTTTTGAAAAAATGTATAATGGACTGTATCTGTCATTACAATGCCTTTCAGAACAATTCTAATATTCCAAAAATGCCCCATGTTACACCTATTCTTCTTTCCCCCTCCCATCAGAACATCTGTTGACAACTGCCTTTATATCATTGTTACAAGTTCTTCCAATCTGGAATAATCATAAGTCTACTTTTGTCCATAGTTGGATTTCCCCTTATGTTTGCTCATTCCTCAATCTTGAGGATTTGGGGACAGTGATGCTCCTTCTGCTTCCAGTTGAGAGGTGTTTTAGATCCCATGGGTTAGATGGATGGGACTGTCTTGCTCACAGTTGAAGATGCTCTGTTTTGGTGGATGGGCATTGTCCATCATCATCCTTTTATTAGTTGTCCTGCATGAGTCAGATGATTTGGAGGGTAGGTGTTGGCTGAAACTCTGCTGAGATTCAGGGCTCAACCAGCATATGAACAGCCAGAAGATTTAAGTCTCTGGAACATTTATTTAACAAGCATACTGCTAATTATAGGGTCAAAGGGGCATAAGAACCACATTAGAAAAATTATGAGTCAAACTCCAATATATTGGAGGATAGGTTATAATATATTCCAAGGTGAGACCCACTGACAGGGTGCCAAATTCCTAGGGCTGTCTTCCCTGCCTATACTGTACAGATGTCTCTTGATCCCTAAGGAGCACCCCTGCTTGTGGTACTGTTTACTGTGGCAATCATTGAGATCCTCCTGAAGCATGCATATGTGTAACCTCTGGAATAAACTTCAAATTCACTTTGAAATCTCTTAGCAATAAGAACTTATTTATATTTAATATTCCTCCTTTTGTTCAAGATCTTTTTCCAAGTGCATCAATAGTTGGTGCTTGGTAAAAATCTCTCAGTGCCAGGGAGGCTTATCCCTGGGAGTCATGTACCATGCCAGGTGTAAGTAGTAAGTTTATATGCTGAGATTTGCTTAAAGGAGACCACATTTGAGCAACAAGGAGGCTTTGAGGAAGTAACTCTTAGGCAATATACAATACTAGTCTAAGATTCAATTTCAGAAGAACTAGATTCCTAACTACAAGCATCAATATCAAGGGCCTGTTGTGCTACCCTTAGCACAGACCATATATTCTAGGGATTGTTGCCACTGTATTAGAGAATGTAGGAAGGCCCTCTGGATGAGAATTCAATGTTCTTTGGATTATTGTATGGGTCTCCACCCATCAGAACAACATCCCATGACCACTTCAACACATTCATATTCCATATAGGCATGCCCCAAGTGCATCCCTCCCCACATATCTCCGCACCACTGACACCCTGCACCAGTGATTCTTCCCTGACACAGTTATGACTCTTATGCAATCCAAAACCTCCTCAGAATCAAAGCCAAAAATAAATAAATAAAAATAATAAAATATACAAAAAAATTAATATATATATGTAAATAATTTTTATTTGCATTGTGACTTTCATTCCCATTAGATCTGAGGAGTGGTTGGGTTCGACTATCCATTGAACTGGGCAGAGGGCTTTAGGAAGTTATAGGTGAACTCTAGGGACTTATAGGTCTGTGGTTAAAACAACAGTGGTGGAAATTTTCTTTTTGCAACTATGGCATGGGAGAGTTATTGGCACAGGTTGTTGGGAATGAGGGGTATGTGGGAAAGGGAGCACTTGGGACATGCTGCTATGGAATAAGAAAGTGTTTTTCTTGTCATAGTGTGTTATCTCAGTGTGTGGAGCCCCATACAATGAACAAGAAAATATTATACTCCCATCCTGTGGAGTCCTACTAGGTCCTCAAATAGAGAGGCAGGAGCCTCTCAAGAACATAGGCAGTGCCTAGTAAAAGATGATGGACCAATATGTTACTTCCTCAGTGTTGTTAATGGACGTAACTATGAACCGTATTCTTAAAAAATTATAACCTAGTGGTACCATGGGTTCTGAGAGGAAGAAGAGGGAAGAGTGCATGGGGCATTTTTACAGCATTCGAATTGCTTTGCATTATCTTGGAATGACAGATACAGACCATTATGTATTTTGTTACAGCTTATAAAAGTGTACAGTACAGAATGTGAACCATAATGTAAACCACTGACCAGGATTAGTGGCAATGTTTCAATATTTGTTCATTATTTCTAAAAAATGTACCATACTCATTTAAGATATTAATAGAGGAAAATATGAGACGGTGAAGGGGTAGGCTATATGGGTATTCCCTCTATTTTCTATGTGACTTTTCTGTTACCTAAATCTTCTTTGAAAATAAAGTGAAAAAAAAAAAACATAATTGAGGAACAAACAGAAAAAATTTTCACTATATATACAAGATACCCATATATATTCTAAGACCAGATAAAAAGTATTATAAAGAAGTATGTCTATATTATTTCTTATATTATTCATTACTTATGCACATGTTTCATTGGCTAAAGACACTGATATTTTTGAAGCTGGATGGACTGCAGAAAATCATGTTTAAAGCTAATCAATTCGTATAGGTTTAAACCAATTTTAAGAAGGGCCTTTAGATTAGGTTACTTCAGTAAGCATGGCAAGGGTAGGTTTTAATCCTCTTATCCATGTCTTTTTAAACAGGATAAATATGAGGAGAGGAAGACACAAGCAAAGAGAAAGATGCCAAAGCCAGAAGCTGAATGCAATGAAACCCTGAGGTGAAGGGAGAGAGCAGCAGATGCCATCACTTGCCTTACCATGTGCATTGTAATGTGATTTGCCATGTGAAAGAGTAATCCAAGATTGCCAGAAGCTGGTCTTCAGGGAGAAAGCATTGCCTGATGATATCTTGATCTGACATTTTTACGGTTTCAGTACTTTAAGCTTGTAAGTTAGGAAATCCTAATTGTAAATGCCAACCACATGGGCAATTCTGACATTAAAGAATTAGAAAACGATAATCTCTTAAATATGGGACTGCACAGAGCAGAGACCTGATATTTTCTCTTCTTTTTTTTTAATTGGAGAAGTTGTGGTATATAGAACAAACAAGCATCAAATACAGGATTCATATATATCACCTGGTTTATTTTCCTTGACTACTCAATAAAATAACATGCAATGGGTTGGCTGAAACAATGAGAACTTATTAGGTTCGAACCTAGGGAAATGCCCAAATCAAGGCATTATCAAGGCAATGCTTTTTTTCCCGAAGATTGACATTCTGGGGCTGGTCCCTGGTGATTCTTAGCCTGGGCTCCACAGTCACATGGCATTCCATATGGTGGCCCCTCCTGGTCTCTCCCTTCTTCTCTTCTGGATTCTACTGACCTTCAGGACATGGCTTCTGTGGCTTTCTCAATCTCTGCCTGAATTTCATTCCCTTTATAAAGGACTCCAGTAATAGGATTAAGATTAATCCTGATTGAGTTGGGCCACACCTTAACTGAAGTAACCTGATCAAAAGGTCCTAGTTCCAATGTGGTCAGAGAAATTGCTTTGTATAATTTCTGAATTCATTGAGAGTTCTTCCATGACCTAACGTGTGATCTATACTGGAGAATGATCCATGTGCACTTGAGAAGAACGTATATCCCACTATTTGGGTATAATGTTCTGTATATGTCTATCAGGTCCAGATCCTCTAATGTATTAATCAAAGTCTTTGTTTCTTTATTGATTCTCTGTTGAGAGGTTCTGTCTAAGGTGATAATGGTGAATTAAAGTCCCCCACTATAATTGTAGATGCATATATTTCTCCAATTAGTTATTCCAGTGTTTGCCTCATGTATTTTGAGGTACCCTGATTACGTGCATAAATGTTTATAATTGTTCTTTCTTTCTTGATAGGTTACCCCTTTTATGAATATATAGTGTCCATCTTTGTCTCTAACAATAGTTTTGAAATTAAAGTCTATTTTGTCCAATATTAGTAAAGTTACTCCTGCCCTTTTTTGGTTATTGTTTGCTTGTAAAATTGTTTATCATCAATTTACTTTCAGCCATCTAAGGTGGGTTTCTTATAGACAGCATATAGATGGGTCATATTTCCTTATCCATTCTGCTAATCTGTGTCTCTTGACTGGTGAGTTTAATCTAATAACTTTTAATGTTATTACTGTCAAGGAATTACTTACATTAGCCATAATTTCTTTTGGTTTATGTCTGTCATATGTTGTTTTTATTTCTCTTTTTATCTTTTTAGTTGTTCTTTCAATCTCCCCCAACTCTCACTCTCCTCTTTTTTCCTTTTGAACTGCAGAACTCCCTTTAATATTTTTTGAAGTGCAGTTTCTTATTGACATACTTTCTTCATTTCTGTTTATCTGTGAATATTTTGAGCTCTCCCTCATTTTTGAATGCCACATTTGCTGGATAGAGAATTCATGGCTGGAAGTTGTTTTTTTTTTCTTTTAGCACCTTAACTATGTCATACCACTGCCTTCTTGCCTCCATGGTTTCAGATGAGAATTCAACATTTAATCTTATCAAGCTTCCCTTGTACGTGATGGTTCTCTTTTCTGTTGCTGCTTTCAGTATTCTCTCTTTGTCTTGAGCATCAGACAATTTGATAAGTATGTCTTGGAGTAGGCCTGTTAGGATTTATACTGTTTGTGTTGTACTATAATTCCTAGACATGTAAGTCCATCTCCCTCAATAAGGTTGGGAAATTTCCATCCATTATTTCCTCCAACACTCCTTCTGTCCCCTTTCCCTTCTCTTCTTACTCTGGCATGCCTATAATGCAAATGTTTGTGTGTTTTGTGTTGTTATTCAAATCCCTAAGCTCCTGCTGGACTTTCTATCTTTTTATTTATCTGTTTGATTTCAGATGTGCTGTCTCCACCATCACTGATTCTTTCCTTTGCCTGTTCAAATCTGCTGTTATGTGCTTCCAGAGTAATTTTGATTTCTTGGATTGTGCTGTTCATCACCATTATAGCTGTTATCTTTTTATGTATGTATATAATTTCTTCAGTATGTCCTCCCATTGTCTTCTTAATATCCTCAATCTCTTCCTTCTCTTCTTTA
>JAKSZT010054117.1:382750-398442 GCA_026826555.1 Tolypeutes matacus
ATTCCTATTATCCTTATAATCCAAGAGATTTGAATGGATCCCATTCTATATTTAATCCCCTAAGATTTATCACAATGAGCTATATGGTTAATTGCCTAATATTAGACTACAAAATTAAATATTTATTATTTATTTGTTCCTACTTGCTTAAATCTTTTAATTTTGTAACAACACACAATCATTGTCATACTGCCTTATAGAAGCAAATGCTTTCCTGCCTCCTTCATTAATTGACCTCAGCATGTCTTAATGAGTTATCTCTATTTAACCTTGGGTATCATAGAGCAAACATGTCTTTCACCATTCAAAATATGTGCATTTGCACCTTTATGTAGAAATATATAATCCTGTAAATGCCTTTTGTACATATTCATATCTTTAAGTCCCAAGTATTTTTAGCAGAAAAAAATTCATTTTCTTCTATTTCATTATGAATTTCTAAATATATTTTTCATGGATTTTTATATATTTTGCTTTCTCGGTCTTATGTATTTTTCTTCCTTTGGACTAGTTATTTATCAGAATTTCAATCTGTATCATAGAACATGATGCTGTTTTTGAAAGTAATGAATATATAAATAAGTACCTTCATTAAAAATAAAGTTATATCACCAAGACATTCATAGTGCAAGATTTATAACTTTATTTAGGAAAGAGAACATTCTGTTTTGTAGCATATACCATTATATACACATGTTTTTAACACAGAAGATTGTGACAATTTGAGTACCCTCACCAATTTCTCTCTGTCTTCCCTATGTGAGATTACATGTTTGCTCAGTCTAAAATTTTACCACTCATTTTGGCCCTGCTCTTGCTCTCAGCATGAGTGGAAGCTGTGTTGATTGAAAATAACAGTAACTGTAGGGGCTGGTTTGTTTCCACTCATATTGGACTGCAGCCCTAGCCTAGGCCCCAAAACCACCCTGCAGGGAGGAAGATAATGGGACCTGCACCAGCCTCTCTGGGTAACTGCAGGTACTTTTGTACAGCACAGACTGAATACTCAGGCACCTGAGGCTCCATTCTCACACACAATAGGACAGGAGGGGAGCTGTGTTTCCTCAACCTCTCTAGGAAACTTCAGGTTGTCAGCCTGAACAAACTGGTTTGTTGAGCACCTTAGATTCTATCTCCACCATCAACCTTCCATCCCCACACATGGTAGGAGGGGGTTGGTGTTTCCTCAGCCTATCAGGGAAACTGAAGGCATTTTGGCTTGCATGAATTCAAGTGTTAGACATCTGTGGCTCCACACCAAACCCCAAAAGGACAAGAGAGGAGTGGTGTTGCCCAAGCCTCCCTGGTTAACTGCAGGAGCTTTGGGCCCACAGAGACTGAATAGTCTGATGGCTGTTGCTCCATCCTTGCCCCAAAGTAGGATAAGAGGGGAGCTGTGTTTCCTCAGTCTTTCTGGGCAATGGCAGGCACTTTTGGCCTGCACAGAATGGACTGTTGGGTGGCTGTGAATCCATCCCCATCTCCCAATAGGATACGAGGGTGTTAGTGTTACTTCAGCCTTTCCAGGCAATGGAAGGCACTTTCAGCCTACACATACTGAACTGTTGGGCACTTGTGTATCCACCTGCACCCCCTAATACTATAGGATGGGACTGATGTTTCCTCAGCCTCTTCAGGCAAAGGCAGGTACTTTTAGCCTGTAGGAACTGATCTGTTGGGTGCTTGTAGATCCACCCTCAACCCCCAGTAGGATAAGAGGGACCTGGTGTTTCCTCAGACTTTCTGGGCAATAACAGGCACTTTTGGCATACACTGACTGAACAGTTGGGCACTTGTGTCTCCATCCCCAACCCGTAAAGGGAAGAAGGGACAGAATGTACTCAACCTCTCAGGGCAACTGCAGGTGAATTTAGTCCACATGGATTAGATGGTTGGGCACTCCAGAGTTTCCATCCCCTCCCCTGGCAGGTGAATAGGGGGTGGTGCTACATCCATTGACATGGGCATCTGTGGTCTTTTTGGACCTGCACAGCATAGATTGTTGCCCACACCTGACTCCATCCTTGCCCCAGGCAGGCAAGAAAGGGGTGTTAAGATTCATCAGTCTCTCTAGGCAACTACAGATGGTCTTGGCCTGCATGATGTGGATTATTACACCTGGCTTTAGCTTTGTCCCTACCTCTGACAGAGGAGAAATGTGAGATGCTTTATCAGTCCCTGGGGCAATGTGGGCAGCTTCACCCTCCATGGATTAGAGTACCAACTATATTCTTAGCTTCTATGACACAATATGAAGGGAGAAAGGACAAGAAAGCCCTATACTAAAGAGAGCAACTGCACCCAGAATAAATACAACTAGTAAGTCAGATGCCAAGAAACCAACAAAAAATTAAAATCCATAACAAGACACAGGACAATATGGTCCAAAAGAACGAGATAAGCTCCCAGTTGATATAAAGGAATTGAGACAACTAATCATAAATATTCTAACAATTCTCTTTAATAAATACAATGTGATGGCTAAAGACATTAAGGATATTAAAAAGACACTGGGTGATCACAAAGAAGAATTTGAAAGCATACATAGAAAAATAGATCTTATGGGAATGAAGGGCAAAATAAATGAAATAAAAAAATACACTGGGGCGCATAACAGAGGAGGCATAAGAAAGGATCAGTGAGATTAAAGACATGGACTCTGAAAGCAAATATACAAAGAACATCTGCAGACAAGAATGGCAAAAATTGAAGAGGATATCAGGGAAATAAATATTGGCAGGAGACATGGAAACAAACATACCATGGGTGTCCCAGATGGAGTAGAGAAGGAAAAGGGGCAGGAAGAAATTTTTGAGGAAACAATGGTAGAAAATTTCCCAACTGTATTGAAAGACAAAGATATCCATGTCCAAGAAGCACAACATATGTCCATCCAAATAAATCCTGATAGAACACTTCAAGACATGTACTACTCATAACATCAAATGCCAAATACAGAGAATTCTGAAAGCAGCAAGAAGAGCAAAGCATAACATATAAGCAATACTCAGGAAGATTAAGTGCTGATTTCTCATCAGAAACCTTGGAGGCAAGAAGGTAGTGCTGTGATATATAAGCTACTACAAGAAAAACTCTGCCAGCCAAGAACCTTATATCCAGCAAAATTGTCCTTTTGCACTTTTAGTTACTTTTACTGTTAAAAATCTTCATTTCTAGACTCTCTTCCAAGTCTCTCTCTTCTGTCTTTTCTTTTCTGGCTGTAGCACTCTCTTTAATATTTCTGCAAAGCCAGTCTCTTGGTTACACACTCTCGCAGTTTCTGTTTGCCTGTGAATATTCTAAACTTGCCCTCATTTTGGAAAGACAATCTTGTTAAAAGAAAGAAAGAAAGAAAAGACCTAAGTAATTGGAAGAACATTCTATGTGTATGGATTGGAAGACTAAATATCATTAAGGTGTCAATTCTACCAAAATTGATATACAGATTCAATGCAATCCTGATAAAAATTCCACCAGCATTTTTTATATAAAAGGAAAACAAAATTATCAAATTTATTTGGAAGGATAAGGAACACTGAATAGTCAGAAACATCTTAAAAATGAAAAGCAAATTTGGAGGACTCTCACTTCTATACTTTAAATAATATTACCTAGCAACAATAATAAAAACAGCATGATACTGACATGAAGATGGACACATAGACCAATGGAACCAAATTGATGGTTCAAAAACTTGACATCACATCTATGGTCAAGTGATTTTTGACAAGCCTGTCAAACCTACCCATCTGGGTCAGAAGAGTCTATTCAATGAATGGTGCTGGAAGACCTGGATATCCATATTCAAAAGAAAGAAAGAAGACCTCTATCTCACACTTTATACAAAAATTAACCCAAAATGGATCAAAGACCTAAATACAAAAGCTAGAACCATAAAGCTCCTAGAAGAAAATGTAGGAAAGTTTCTTGAAGAGCTGGTAGTAGGAGGTGGATTCGTAAAGAGTACACCAAAACCACAAGCAATGAAAGAAAACATGGGTAAATAGGACCCTCTCAAACTTAACACTTTTGTCATTCTAAGGACTTCAACAAGGTGAAAAGGCAGCCCACTCAATGGAAGAAAATATTTGGAAAACACATATCTGATAAAGGTTCAGTTTCCATTCTTTATAAAGAGATCATACAACTCAACAATAAGGGAACAAACAATTCAATTTAAAAATGGCAAAAGAGTTAAATGACATTTCTCCAAAGAGGAGATACAAGTGGCTTAAAAGCACATGAAAAAATATTCAATATCACTAGTATCAGGGAAATGCAAATCAAAACGAAAATGAGATATCATCTCACACTGCATAAACTGGCCATTATTAAAAAAAAAATAGAAAATAATAATTGCTGGAGAGGATGTGGAGAAATAAGAACACTTCTTCACTGTTTGTGGGATTATATAATGGTGCAGCCTCTTTGAATGACAGTTTTGCAGTTCCTCAGGAAACTAATTACAGAACTGCCATATGATCCAGCAATTTCTTTACTAAGAATGTATTCAGAAGAACTGAAAACTGTGACATGAACAGACATCTGCACATTGAGGTTCATAGCAGCGTTGTTCATAATTGCCAAAAGATGGAAACAACACAAATGCCCATCAACCAATGAATGGATAAACAAAGTCTGGTATATACATACGATGTAATTCTATGCTGCAGTAAGAAGAAATATATTGGATACATATGATAACATTGATGAATGTTGAAAACATTATGATAAGTGAGGTAAGTCAGACACAAAAGGACAAAAATTGCATGGTCTCATTAATTCATGAACTAAATATGAAGAATAAACTCATGGAGTTAAAACCAGAGTATTAGTCATTAATATTTAAGAAGAGTGCTGACAAGGACTACTGATGCTTAAAATGTCAAAGTTTTAATTAGCTTTACTGTAAAAGTGTTGGAAATGTATAGAGTTGATGTTAACACATTATAGGGAGTAGAAGCAGGTTTATAAATGGGAATGTGACTGGAAACGGTAGTCTAGGGATGTAAATGTCAATTGAAAGAAAGCTAGAGAATAATATAGGGACTGAAAAACACAGTGAACTCGGGGGTGGATGACACTTATGGTTGATGGTACAAATGCAAGAGTGTCCTTCTGTGAACAAGAGCAGATACACGTCACTATTGCATTGTGGTAAGAATGTGGAGAATGATGGAGAAATACAATTGGTGTGACCTGTGGAAAATGCTTAACAGCAGTAATGCAATATTCATGTATCTATGCCAAATATGTATTGTGTTGATAATGGGGTAGTATGAAAAAAAGTGTGCAAAATGTACATTATGGACCATGGTTGTTGGTAATATTCTGATGATATTATCTTATAATCTGTAACAAATATTCCACCACTGTGTAGTGTGTTGGGGAAGGGGTATTGAGTGGAAATTCTACACATTTACATGTTTGTTTCATAGGTTCACAATTTCTATATTAAAAATATATTTAAAAATAATAATAGGGAAGTTTGGGGAAAAGTAAAGCAAATGTAAGATATGGACTGTAGTTAGTAATATTTGGATGACATTCTTTCATAATTTATAACAAATGTTTCACAACAATGTGAGGTGATGGTTGTAGGTTGATGTACGGGACCCCTATATTATGTTATGCATGTTTGTTTGTAAGTTCACAAATTTTACTATACACTTCTTGTTTATATATGTTAATGTATGAATGGTATATTCCAATACAATTTTTTTTAAAAAGGAAACAGAGGATTGCCATCTCATGCCTAATACAAAAATTAACTCAAGATGGATCAAAGGCCTAAGTATAAAAGACAAGACCATAAAGTTACTAGAAGATAATATAGGGAAGCATCTAAAAGATATTGTATTAGGAAATGTTTTCATGAACTTTACACCAAAAGCATGAGCAATGAAAGATAAAATAGATAAATTAAACCTCCTAAAACTTAAAAACTTGTGTACTTCAAATGAGTTTGTCAAGAAAGTGAAAAGGCAGTCTTTTCAATTGGAGAAAATGTTATGTAACCATTTATCTCATAAGGGTGTAAAATCCAGCATTTATAAAGAGATCCTACACCTCAAAAATAAAAAGACAAACAACGCATTTTTTAAAAATGGCAAGAATAGGTACTTTCCCAAAGAGGAAATACAAATGCTATAGGGCATATGAAAAGATGCTCAACCTCACTAGCTCTTAGGGAAATGCAAATCAAAACTCCAATGAGATATCATATTATACATTAATAGACTGGCACCTATTAAAAAAAAAAAAACCCAGAAGACTACAAATGTTGGAGAGGATGTGGAGGAAAGGGAACACTTATCCACTGCTAGTGGGAATGTAGAATGGTGTATCTATTGTGGAGGACAGTTTGGCCATTCCTCAGAAAGCTAACTATAGAACTGCCATATGATCCAGCAATACCACTGCTGGGTATATACCCAGAAGAATTGAAAGCAGGACATGAAAATATACACCAATGTTTATATCAACATTATTCACTATTGCCAAAAGTTGGAAGCAACTGAAGTGTACATCAACAGATGAATGGATAAGCAAATTGTAAATACATACAATGTAATATTACTCAAATGTAAGAAGGAATGCAGTATTAACACATGGGACAACTTGTATGATTCTTGAAGACCTTACGTTGAGTGAATAAGCAAGTCACCAAAGGGCAAATATTATATGACCTCACTGTATGACAAGCAAATTGAGCAGAATCACAGACCTAGAGTCTGGAAGATAAGTTATCAGGAGACAGAAAGGCAGTAGAGGATCCTGAACTGATGCTCATTATGGGCAAAATCTAAGACAAGGTGGAAGTAGGTGTTTGGACAGTGGATAGGGGTGATACTGGTTGAGTGATGTGTTTGGATTCTATGGTGCTGGAATGTGAGGGAGAGCGGAGGGTTGGGTTGGACTATGCATGGCTCTGGGGGCAAGGATAGAGGAAGAAGCAGTTGAAATATGGGGATGTATAGGTCTGTGACTAAAACTACAATGGTGGGGATGTTCTTCTGGCAAAAAATAGCAAGGGTTACTGGTGCAGGGCATCAGTTGTGGGGGGGGGGGCGGATATGCAGGATAGGACACATGTAGAGCATGCTTCTATGGAATATGAATGTGTTTATCTTTTCATCGTGTGTTAGCTCAGTGTGGGAAGACTCACACAATAAAGAAGAAAATATTAAACTCCCATTCTCAGGAGTTTGCTATGTTCTCAATTAGACTGGTTCTTGCTTATCTTCCTTGTCTTTCAAAAACATAGGCAGTGCCTAATAAAAGATAACAGACCAATATGTCAAACCCTCAATATTATTCTATGTAATGATGAACCTTATTCTTCAAAAATCAAAATTTAGTAGTTACCATAGGTACCGAGGTGAGGGAAAAGGAAGACTAGAATAGATGGAACATAGGGCATTTTTAAGTCATTGGAATTTTCCTGCATGGTCTTGCAATCACAGATACAGGCTTTATAAATTTTGGCAAAATGTATAAAATTTTGTCATGCTAAGTGTAAAGTATAATGTAAATTATAGTCCATGATTAGTAGCAATGCTTCAATATTTGTTCAGTTGTAACAAATGTACCACATTAATGAAAGATGTTGTTAATGGGGGAAAGTTGGGAGGGGTGGTGCTGGGTATAAAAAATAGACTCCCAATCCATAAAAATTTCTACATGTTCATTATGTAGAATTCTTATTTTTTTATTTTAAAATGACATCATGAAATTAGCTTTACATTCATTAGAAAATCAGTAGGAATTATCTCATAAATATGCAGTGGACTAGTCATAGTACTTAAGTGTTATGATTTATTTTATATCTTCTCATTTCATTAGGTAAAAATTAAACTTATAGTAAAGATGAAAAAATTATACACTGAACAATCATTTATCAATTGTTTTATCTTATATTATGCTATGAGAATTTTTTATATATGTTTTTTCATACATCTATACATCTATCCATCGTTATTTCCATCTATAAACTCATCATGGCTTGCTTTTTAAAAATTTCTTTGCTTTTCACAGTAACTTCCAATCATCATTAACCTTCACTGCTAAATACTTTAGGCTGAATATTATCAACTGAATTAATTATTTGCCTATGGTTCTTTTAGTACTTTGCAACATTTACAAATAATTGAAATCATGAAATTTAATTCATATTATTTAATGAAATTTAAATATAAGCCTGTATAACACAAGTATAAAAAGGTATAACATATTAACATGATCTCAGATAATTTTCTTGCTGTCATATCTTCTAAAATGCAAATAATGTATTTATTCATTTATTATCATACCATTACCATATTATTTATCCCTGCTCTTAACTTCATCATATAATGGTCACTCTTTCACACAAGGCTCTTTTATCAGACTGAAGTTAATATTTTTAACAGTCAACCATTTTGGGGGATGCATCAGCAGTGTGCACCCTTTAAATTTTTAATAATATTATATATTTTTAAAGTTTCACATTTTTAAAATCAATTTTTCTTTGATGGTTGTATTAGCTTGTGTTCTCTAGGGAAACAGAATCAACAGGAGATTTCTGTATATAGTTTGAGATTTTATAAGAGTCTCTCACATGACTGTGGAGATGCACAAGTCCAGGTTCCACAAGCAGGCTGCAAACCAGGGGCTCTGATGAAAATCAAATGAATGTCCTTGATGAATTTCTGGGATATGTTGGCTGTCCAAAGATGAGTAGGGAATTTTTCTCTGAATGTTTAAATCACTTCCTCTTTTAAGGCATTCAGCTGATTGGATAAAGTGTCACTCATTGCTGATGGCAATCTCTCTGATTGATGTAGATGTAATCAGTCATCTATGCAGTAAACTCACTGATGACTAAAGCCCATAATTGTCCTTGTATTACAATTAGCTCAGTGCTTGCTTGACCAAACAACTGGACACCATTACCTGGCTGAGATGACACATGAGCCTAACCATCACAATGGGCATCTGTTTCATATCTATTTTTTTAGTTATGAATAAAATGACTATGGACATTCTCGTACAAGTTTCTTTAGACATAAATTTTCAGTTCCATTTTATAAATAGTGAAGAGTGAACTCACAGATTCATAGGACATTTTCAATGTAGTTTTATAAGAAACAACTTGATATTTGCACAATACTTATAACATCTCACATTCCTACTAATCTGTATGGGAGAGTAGGTTGAGCATAATCTTCACCATCTTTTGTTGTTGCCAGAATTATTAATTTAGAAAATCTGGAGGTGTGCAGTAAAATATCATTATTGTTTTAATTATCATTTCCCTTGTAAATATACACAACATACTGAGTCAATAAAACAGGACATAATTAAACTGAGTGTGTTCTCTGACCATAATGGGATTTAGATACAAACAAAAATGAAAATTTTGAAAATTGTATAACGTATGTCTAAACAATCTATAAACCAAAAAGAAATCACAAGGAAATTTAAATATATATTTATAACTGAATTATAGTTAATGATAGTTTTGGAATATGGATAGAATTAAAACAGTGAATAAAGAGTAGTTTAAAATTTTAAGTGCTTTTCCTAAAAAGTGCATTCGGTAAAGACAAATGAACTGCTTTTCTGACTCAAGAAACCAAGAGGAGAAAAATAAAGTTATTATCCAGTAAGTAGAATGTAGAAAATAGTGAAGGAAACCAGTTATACAGAAAATAGACAAACAAAACGGAAAAAAAATGACAAAGACAAAAATTATCTTTGGTGTATTTGGCCAGATTGATTAATTCCAATAGATCTTTATATCAGGAATAAAAGAGAAGGTAAACAAATTACCAATGTTAGGAACGATGTAAGGGTTATTTCTGACTGGGGGGCTACAGATAATCAAAATTTGGTGTTTGGCAAATATTTTCTCAATTGGTTGTAGCTCAGTGGTTGAATGCCTGCTTCCCATTCACGAGTTCCTGGGTTCAATTCCAGAAACCTCCTAAAAAGAAAAGAAAACATAAGAAAATGAGTTGTTAGTGATAAAATTTCAAGATCAAGTAATAATTAGAACTCTAGGAAAGTTTTTCTACATGAGCTTGATAGGATCATAACACTTAAAGCCCTATCTGAGAGTATTGTTGGTGATAATAATAAATGTGATATATTCTGATATTTTATTGTGAGATATGTCATATTAGGAAATTATTGGAAGATTATTTTGGAAGATTATATTAAAATTTGATTTCTCAGAAATGAATAAGTTGGAGACTTTCTTTTTACTTTAAAATCCCTATGTAGAAATAGTCAGCCTTATGGAACCTATGTTCAACCTGCAACTGGTACAATGGACCTACCAGTCTCACTGTAGTTTAGTTCATTTTATCCAGTCTAGAAAAAGTATGGATATCACAATCCTTATCTTATTCAAAAGTAATCATCCTAGTAAAGGTTTAGTAAAAGTCTGAAATACATATACTTATATTTTCAATATTTCAAAATTCAGGACTCTATCTTGTTAATTTGTTCCTACTGGATCATCTGCACAGATATTTCCTGGTAAAGTACGTCACTGCCAATTTTATGTTTAGGTAACTCTTACAATGTTCCATGGTTACATGCTTGGATCTTTGCTTGAGGGAATATCCTTTAATTAGTATCCTTTTCTCATTTATTTTAAAATTTATATTGTGTAATAAATTACTGTCCAGGGTATTCTCCTCCAGATATTTGAATATTTAGGTCCATTCATTTACAATCTCTGAGATACTGATAAGAATCTTTTACTGCTTTTTATTTTTATTCCATTTTATTTTCTCTCCACAATTTGATACCTTATTTTACGGGATTCTGAAGCTCTGTAGTGGCCTTATTGTGTATGTTTTTAAAATAATGTTTTCAACATGAAATAAGTTATATTACCTTTAAATGTAACTTTTTTTCCCTGGAAAATTTTTCCAAGGATTTCAGGGTTAGGGTTAGGGTTCTTAATCTAAGCCATTCCTGTGCCTGTGAACCTGTTGTGTTGGATAGAGCCTTTTGGTTAGATTCATTTAGGGAACATTTTGATTAGATCTCTTTTGATTAGGTTGCTTCAGTTAAAGGCTTTTGATTAGGTTGTGGATGTGGGACATAATGGTTTGAGTTCCTTTGGGGACCTTTATTAAAAATAATTTTTCTATATTTTAAAGGAGCTTTAAATTACATAATATGTTAAACTGAAAATATAGGGGATTCCCATATACCCGTCTCCTCTCCCACACTTTTCTTCATTAACAAAGTCTTTTGTTAGTGTGGTACATTTGCTACAATTTATGAACACATATTGAAGCATTTTTACTAACCATGGTGTATAATTTACATTATGGTTTAAACTTTGCACTGCACAATTTTATAGGTTTTGACAAAATGTATAATGGCTGATATCCATCATTCTATCATGCAGAATTATTTCAATGTCTCAAATATGCCCAATTTAACATTTTAACTATTGTTCCTTCTCCCTCACCTCAGAGACTTGATAACCACTGTCTTTATATCAATTCATTCCATTACTAGAATAATAATAAGTCTACTTTAGTCCATAGCTGCATTCCCCCATTATGTTTCTTCATTCGTCTATCTTGAGGATTTTGTGATGGTGATGCTCACTCTGCTTCTGATTGAGAGGGGGCTTAGATCCCATGGGGCAGATGGATGGAGCTGTCTGGTGAGCAGTTGAATATACTCTCTGCTTCTTGGGTTGGGCATTGTCATCATCATCCTTTTGTTAGTTGTCCTGGGTGAGTTTGAGGAACTGAAGAGTAGGTGTTGGTTGCAACTCTGCTGAGACTCAGGACCCACCTGATGTATGAACAGCCAGATTTAAGTCTGTGGAACATATGTTTAATTGGTAGTGTGCTAATTATATGTTCAAATAAAGGGGATAGAAGAACCATGTATAGGAAAACCACAATGAGTCTAACTCTGAAACATTGGGGGAGATGAGCTATCATATATTCTAAGGTAAGGCTCACTGATGGCATGTCAACTTCCTGGGCCTGTCTGCCCTGCTTATAGTGTCTAGATGTCTCCAGAGCCAGCTGGGAGCATTTGATTGGAGTTCTTCAGAGAGGCATGACCCAGGGCAGGTTTTGGCCCTTTTGCTGGAGGGGGAGGGGACATTCAGAGGTACACAGAGAAAGAGAGCTGTCATTTTACTGTGCCAGGAGAGACAGTACTCCAGGATTGCTTACAGTTGCAGAAAAACAGATAACTCTCAAAAGACTGATAGAGAAGCTGGAATAAACAGCAGCTCAAAGCTGAACAGATGAAGCCAAGAGGAGAGGGGGAGAAAAGCCACTGTGCCTGATTTCCCACAACTGTGTGCAGGGAGAAAATGAGCCTGGAAGAGAAAGCAGAGAGAGACCAGCAGAGTTACCATATTGCCTTGCTATATGGAAGGAATACAGGATCTAGCAGCCGACCTTTTGTGGGAGAGTATCTCTGCTGATGCCTTGAGATATGGGCATTTTTATCACTTCAGAACTGTAAGCTTTTACTCTTATAAATACCCACTATAAAAGCCAACCCATGGGAAGCGGCTGTAGCTCAATCAGTAGGGCTTCCGTTTACCATATGGGTAGGCCCTGGGTTCGGTTCCCGGGGCCTCCTGGTGAAGGCAAGCCCGCCCGCACGGCATGGTTAGCTGACCCAGCGAGCACAAGCAGCAAGGGGGGGATAAATAAATGAATAAATAAATAAAATCTTTAAAATAAATAAATAAATAAAAGCCAACCCATTTCTGGTGTATTCTATTGGCAGCCTTAAGCAAACTGAAACAGCAAGTTGTTAATAAAAGGATGGCATGGTGGTTTGGAGCTACATATAGCCCAGAAACAACAACAACAGCAATAACAAACACATGTTCTTAAACTTAATTCATTCCTGTGGATGTGAATCCATTGGATGTAGGAGAAACAGGGGAACATGGCCAATGGGTTAGACAAATAAGGCTAAGCTCCCACTAAAACAATGGAGAAAGAGCCAAAGTCGGCCTTGGCAACCTGTTTTGGGATACAGCAGACCAGGACATTGCTTCACAACTCCCAAGAGAGTAGGGACAAAGAGATGAGAAGCTGCAACAACAAGCTGTGAGTTATTGAACCTTCCAGCCTCTAGGAAGGGCTACCCTCCCCCAACCCCAAGGTATTAAGCAAGGGTAAAACTCCTGGGGAATTTTATCTGAGAGGAGAGCAGACATCTTCCTCCCTGCCAGCTCCTTTGGATATATATAGAACAGGAAGGTGCTCTGAGTCATCCAGTAGGGTAATGGAAAGATAAAGAAGCCAAAGTAAAATCATGAGTCTCTAGCCCCTGTAGCTGTAAGAGGCATCTACACCCTGCCATCAGGACAAAGAGCCCATGTGGAGCCTCTGGCTCCCTGATCTGAATCCCAGCAGATTCCCTGGGAGGAAGAAGGGTTTGGGATGGTGGAGAGTGGTTTCTCTGTGGTGAGGTTAGCCAGCTGATACCCCCTTGAAAATCAGAAGGGACCCCAATTCAACAGGGTAGGTGAGGGGGATCTCCTCAGGCAGGTTGTCATAGCCAGCCACCTAGGTAAAGAAAGAAATTACATCAGAGAGGAGGCAGATACAGACAGATGACTGATCAGCAGCACTCTGGCAGACTGCAGGGAGTCTAACCTGCCCAAGGGAAAAGGGGCAGATAGCCTTCTGAAAGGCTAACTAACCCAAGGAGACAGGTTATCTCAGTGGAAGAATTCCTTTCTAGCATATACGAGGTACCTAGTTTTATTCCTGGCCCTTCTTTGGGAAGTGATCCACCGGGTTAACAGGCATCCAGCTGAAACTTTATGCCAGGAAACATATAGACATTCTCTTTTTTATTAGCTTTTTTTTCACTGATTATGTTATTTTATTTTATTTATTAAAATTAAAAAAAAATTTTAATACTTAGATTAAATGTTACGCAGAAATTGTGGGGATTCCCATGTGCCCCACCTCCCACTTCTCCCACAATATCTCACATAAACATCATTCATTAGACTGGCACACCAACTGCAATAGATATATACATCTTGGGGCTTTGCCACTAAGCATGGACTATAGTTCACATTGTAGACCACAGTCTCCCACACAGTTCTGCATGTTATATGATGATATAAAATGGCCTATATCTGTCTTTGCAATGTCACTCAGGATAATTCCCAAGTCCTGAAAAAACTCCTGTATTACAACTGCTTTTCCCTCTCCCTGTCCCTAAAGTGTCCAGTGGGCACTGGCTCCACAATAATGTTGTAAATACTTCCACTGTGTGAATCAAAATATGTCTATAACAGAATACCAGTAAGTCCGCTGTAGTCCATAGCTCTTCCCCCAATCCTGAGGAGTCTGAGATGGTGATGTCCAGTCCACCTTCAGGTGAGAGGGGGCTTATGTCCCATGGATAAGATGGATGTGATTATCCTGCCTACAGCTACAGAATCTCTCTGTTCCCTGGTATGGTCATTGTCCATCATCATCTCGGCACCAGGTGTTCAGGGTGAGTCCATTGAGCTGTAGAGTAGGAGTTGCAGCTCCACGAAAATTCTGGACCAAACTGGCACATGGACAGCCCAAAGATTCCAGTCTCTGGAAGTACACCTACAAACTCCAGCATCATATATAGGTTTGAATAACCAAATGTATTGTGTAACATATTGTTTGATTTTTAAAAATATTTATATGTATCCATTACATTTAATTGATAAGTGTATATATTTATTTGTCTGTGTTTATTTTTAATTGTTCATATTTTCAATTATTAAATGTAAAAAATAAAGTGAAAAAAAAAATACTCTCAAGAGCAAGGATTCCAAAGTAGGGCCCACTGATAAAGCACGAAACTCTGGGGCTATCCACCCTGATATAGGACCTGGGTATCTCCAGAGCCCTCAGGAGCCCATCTGTTTTGGGGTGATATCCACATTGGAAGCCTATGAGGTCAAATTGAGATATGCATAATCGTTAACTCTGGGGTGATTTCCCAACTGACTTTGAAGTCTCTTAGCCATAGAAACTCATTTGTCTTTACCTTTTCTCCCTTTTATTTTAGGTCTTTTTCCAGTCATATTGCCCATTGGCACTTGTTAGAAATCCCTTGTTGCCAGGGAGGCTCATCCCTGGGAGTCATGTCCCACACTGGAGGAAGGTAATGTATTCATATGCTGAGTTTGGCTTAGAGAGAGGTCACATTTGAGCAACAAGGAGGCTCTCAGGAGGCAACCCTTGGGCACCCCATAACAATAGGCTAAGTTTCAATTTCAAGAGGAAAGACTCAGAATAACAATGACAAGAGCCCATTGGTGGATCATCCTCCTTTGTCAGACACTGCCCCTGCACTTGGGGGACTGTTGCTACTCCCTTGGAGAATATGGCAGAGCTCTCCAGGATGGGAACTCAGTATTCTCTCATTCACTGAGTGGTTCTCCACCCACTGTGACCATGCCCTGTGAGCATATGAACAATTTTATATACCTTTTATGTATGTTCAGGTGAACTTCCTCCCATGTATCCCCCTTCCCTGACACCCCCCACCAATGATCATCTCCCACCCCAGTTCTAACCATTCTGTGATCCAAAGCTTCTTTAAAGATGAACCCAATACAATAGCTAAATACAATTAATAGGAAAATGAAAGAGTAATGATGTTTAAATGTAAGAGATAAAATACATGAAAACTTAAAA
>JAKSZT010054117.1:457484-526748 GCA_026826555.1 Tolypeutes matacus
CAGCAGATTTGAACAGGCAAAGGAAAGAATCAGTGATGGTGGAGACAATACCTCTGAAATCAAACAGATAGTAGAACAGATAAATAAAAAGAGAGAAAAGTCCAGCAGGAACATAGGGATTTGAATAACAACACATAACATAAAAACATTTGCATTATAGGCATCCCAGAGTAAGAAGAGAAGGGAAAGCAGACGAAGGAGTGTTGGAGGAAATAATGGATAAAAACTTCCCAACCCTATTGAGGGAGATGGACTTACATGTCTAGAAAGTATAGCACAACCCAAACAGTATAAATCCTAACAGGCCTACTCCAAGACATCCTTGTCAAATTGTCTGATGCTCAAGGCAAGGAGAGAATACTGAAAGCAGCAACAGAAAGGAGAACCATCATATACATGGGAAGCTTGATAAGATTAAATGTTGAATTCACATCTGAAACCATGGAGGCAAGAAGGCAGTGGTAGGACATAGTTAAGGTGCTAAGAGAAAAATAAAAAAACACTTCCAGCCATGAATTCTCTATCCAGCAAAGCTTGCATTCAAAAATGAGGGAGAGCTCAAAATATTCACAGATAAACAGAAATGAAGAGAGTATTTCAGTAAGAAACTGCACTGCAAAAATACTAAAGGGAGTTCTGCAGTTCAAAAGGAAAAAAGAGGAGAGTGAGAGGTGGGAGAGATTGAAAGAACAACTGAAAAGATAAAAAGAGAAATAAAAACAACATACGACAGACATAAACCAAAAGAAAATATGGCTAATGTAAGTAATTCCTTGACAGTAATAACATTAAAAGTTATTAGATTAAACTCACCCGTCAAGAGACACAGATTAGCAGAATGGATAAGGGAATATGACCCATCTATATGCTGTCTACAAGAACCCAACTTAGACCCAGGGATGCAAGGTGGCTGAAAGTAAATTGATGCTAAACAATTTTACAAGCAAACAATAACCAAAAAAAAGGGCAGGAGTAACTTTACTAATATTGGACAAAATAGACTGTAATTTCAAAACTATTTTTAGATACAAAGATTGACACTATATATTCATAAAAGGGGCAATCTATCAAGAAAAAGAACAATTATAAACATTTATGCATGTAATCAGGGTGCCTCAAAATACATGAGGCAAACACTGGAATAACTAATTGGAGAAATAGATGCCTCTACAATTATTATGGGGGACTTTAATCCACCATTATTACCTTAGACCGAACATCTCAACAGAGAATCAATAAAGAAACAAAGACTTTGAACAATACATTAGAGGATCTGGACCTGATAGACATATACAGAACATTACACCCAAATACAGTGGGATATACATTCTTCTCAAGTGCACATGGATCATTCTCCAGTATAGATCACGTGTTAGGTCACAGAACAACTCTCAATGAATTCGGAAATTATACAAAGCAATTTCTCTGACCACATTGGAACTAGGACCTTTTGCTCAGGTTACTTCAGTTAAGGTGTGGCCCAACTCAATCAGGATTGATCTTAATCCTATTACTGGGAATGAAATTCAGGCAGAGATCAAGAAAGCCACAGAAGTCATATCCTGAAGGTCAGTAGAATCCAGAAGAGAAAAAAGGAGAGACCAGGATTGGCCACTATATGGAATGCCATGTGACAGTGGAGCCCAGGCTAAGTATCACCAGGGACCAGCCCCAGAATGTCAATCTTAGGGAAAAAAGCATTGCCTTGATAATGCCTTGATTTGGGCATTTCCCTAGGTTCGAACCCATGAGCTAATAAGTTCTCATTGTTTCAGCCAACCCATTGCATGTTATTTTATTGAGTAATCAAGGAAAATAAGCCAGGTGATATATAGGAATGTGTATTTGATGCTTGTTTTTCTATATACCACAACTTCTCCAATTAAAAAAAAAAAGAAGAGAAAATATCAGGTCTCTGCTCTGTGCAGTCCCATATTTAAGAGATTATCATTTTCCAATTCTTTAATGTCAGAATTGCCCATTTGGTTGGCATTTACACTTAGGATTTCTTAACTTACAAGCTTAAAGTACTGAAACCGTAAAAATGTCAGATCAAGGTATCATCAGGCAATGCTTTCTCCCTGAAGACCAGCTTCTGGCAGTCTTGGACTACTCTTTCACATGACAAATCACATGACAACGCACATGGTAAGGCAAGTGATGGCATCTGCTGCTCTCTCCCTTCACCTCTGGGTTTCATTGCTTTCAGCTTTTGGCTTTGGCATCTTTCTCTCTGCTTGTGTCTTCCTCTCTTCATATTTATCCTGTTTAAAAAGACATGGATAAGAGGATTAAGACCTACCCTTAATGGCACACATGCTTACTGAAGTAACCTAATCAAAAGGCCCTTCTTAAAATAGGTTTAAACCTATATGAATTGATTAGCTTTAAACATGATTTTCTGCAGTCCATCCAGCTTCAAAAAATTCAGTGTCTTTAGCCAATGAAACAGGTGCATAAATAATGAGTAATATAAGAAATAATATAGACATACTTCTTTATAATACTTTTTATCTGGTCTTAGAATATATATGGGTATCTTGTATATATAGTGACAATTTTTTCTGTTTGTTCCCCAAGTATGTTATTTTTTTTTCACTTTATTTTCAAAGAAGATTTAGGTAACAGAAAAATCACTTGGAAAATAGAGGGGATACCCATATACCCTACCCCTTCTCCCTCTCATATTTTCCTCTATTAATAATATCTTAAATGAGTATGGTACATTTTTTAGAAATGATGAACAAATATTGAAAGATTACCACTAATCATGGTCAATGGTTTACATTATGGTTTGATTCTGTACCTTACACTTTTATAAGCTGTAACAAAATACATAATGGTCTGTATCTGTCATTCCAAGATTATGCAAAGCAATTCCAATGCTGTAAAAATGCCCCATGCTCCATCCACTCTTCCCTCTCCCTCCCCTCAGAACCCATAGTAACCACTAGGTTATAATTTTTTAAGAATACGGTTCATAGTTACAACCATTAACAACATTGAGAGAGTGACATATTCGTCCATCATCTTTTACTAGGCACTGCCTATGTTCTTGAGAGCCTCTTGCCTCTCTATTTGAGAACCTAGTAGGACTCCACCAAATGGGAGTTTAATATTTTCTTGTTCATTGTATGGGGCTCCACCCACTGAGATAACACACTATGACAACATAAACACTTTCTTATTCCGTAGCAGCCTGTCCCAAGTGCTCGCTTTCCCACATACCCCCCATTCTCAACAACTTGTGCCAATAACTCTCCCATGCCATAGTTGCAAAAAGAAAATTTCCACCATTGTTGTTTTAACCACAGACCTATAAGTCCCTAGGGTTCACCTATAACTTTCTCCAGCCCTCTGCCCAGTTCAATGGATAGCCAAACCCAACCACTCCTCAGATCTAATGGGAATGAAAGTCACAAGGCAAAAAAAAATTATTTGTATATATATTTAATTATTTGTATATTTTATTATTTTTATTGATTTATTTTTTTGGCTTTGATTCTGAGGAGGTTTCAGATTGCATAAGAGTCATAACTGTGGCAGGAAAGGATCACTGGTGCAGGGTGTCAGTGGTGCAGAGATATGTGGGGAGGGATGCACTTCAGGCATGCCTCTATGGAATATGAATGTGTTGAAGTGGTCATGGGTGTTGTTCTGGTGGGTGGAGACCCACACAATAATCCAAAGAACATTGAATTCTCATCCAGAGGGCCTTCCTACATTCTCTAATACAGTGGCAACAATCCCTAGAATATATGGTCTGTGCTAAGGGTAGCACAACAGGCCCTTGATATTGATGCTTGTAGTTACGAATCTAGTTCTTCTGAAATTGAATCTTAGCCTAGAATTGTATATTGCCTAAGAGTTACCTCCTCAAAGCCTCCTTGTTGCTCAAATGTGGTCTCCTGTAAGCCAGTCTCAGCATATAAACTTACTACTTACACCTGACATGGGACATGACTCCCAAGGATAAGCCTCCCTGGCTCTGAGAGATTTTTTTACCAAGCACCAACTATTGATGCACTTGGAAGAAGATCTTGAACAAAAAGAGGAATATTAAATACAAATAAGTTCTTATTGCTAAGAGATTTCAAAGTGAGTTGGAAGTTTATTCCAGAGGTTACACATATGCATGCTTCCGGAGGATCTCAATGACTGCCACAGTAAACAGTATCACAAGCAGGGGTGCTCCTTAGGGATCAAGAGACATCTGCACAGTATAGGCAAGGAAGACAGCCCTAGGAATTTGTCACTCTGTCAGTGGGTCTTAACTTGGAATATATTATAACCTATCCTCCAATATATTGGAGTTGGACTCATTTATAATTTTCTTAAACATGGTTCTTATGCCCCTTTGAACCTATAATTAGCACTCTGCTTGTTAAATAAATGTTCCAGAAACTTAAATCTTCTGGCTGTTCATATGCTGGTTGAGCCCTGAATCTCAGCAGTTTCAGCCAACACCTACCCTCAAATTCATCTGACTCATGCAGGACAACTAATAAAAGGATGATGATGGACAATGCCCACCCCCCAAAACAGAGCATCTTCAACTGTAAGCAAGACAGTCCCATCCATCTTACTCATGGGATCTAAAGCACCTCTCAGTTGGAAGCAGAAGGAGCATCACTGTCCTATCACTCCATACTATTTGTTCTGTAATTTTATTTTTTCTTTGTAGTGGTTGGTCTTTTTCTTTTAAAATTAACTCACAATTCCACTTTAGTCAGTCTTAAGGTATAAAATGCTATTTCCAAATACCCAGCAACTTAGTTTTTCAACTTTTATTTAATAATTTTTTAATGATCAATAAAATTAACCTCTAATTTTCAAAAGATTAATTAGTCAGATAGAACTGGCTCAAAGAGCAATAAAAAATCAATTATACCTCTCCTGCCAAGAAATACCAACTGTTACTTGTTTTTTTAAGTTATATAATATTTTGCTAGAGTTGAAACACTTATGTCAAAATCTAAAATAAATAAATAAATGAAGTAAACTGAAAATTAAAATTAGTAATTTGACATAAAATGCTTATCTTTGGGGAGTGGTCTTGTCTAAAGATATAAACTGAGTCATCAGCATGGAAAATTTTTAAATCATCATTTTTTAGTTTTTTTATTTCTTATACAATCCTTACAATTTAATTTTTTAAAAATTTTCCTGCCTGATGATAAGTATTATTAAGATCTACAAACATATTTCAATGGGTATCCCATATAAGACAATTGATTAAAACCTGTAAGGAATTTCATATGAAGGAAAGAGTACCAAATGAAATATTATTTTAGAAACATTCTCAAATATTAACATGCTTAAATTTATATATCTGAAAGATAGATAAGATATCACTCAATAGGATATCATTTAATTCTCTTAGGAACTTTTGCTGTTGCAACTTTTACAGAAGGTAATGGATATTTTTCTGTAACCAGGAATTTTTTCTTATCCCATGAAACCATAATTCCAATCATAAGTGTACATGCAATACAGATGCTTGTTTATGTGAAACAGGAGAATTGTACAACAATGTTCATTAACACCATAAATAAAATAGCAGAAATCTAGAAATAACAGACATTTTGATTAGAAAATGGATATATACACATATATATGTGTTATAGTCATTGAAAATAGTATTATTAATTAAAGAGAAATGGCTAGTTATTTGCAACTACATTAATATAGTTGTTCCTTGGAGCATAAAGAATGTGGTGTCATGTATTTGGAGAGGGTGGTCCTATGTAATAGACTTCCCACAATAAGGTGGATGTAAAAATTGGAGACACCTTTACTTTGTCCTTTCCTATAGCTCATCTGGAACACCACAGTGAGCATACAAGCATTAGTAGCTAGATTTGCCTTGAATGATAGAAGCAGGATAATAAAGTCCCTCAAAAGGATAATATGCTGGGAAATGTCCTAACACAACAATGGCAAAAGACATAACTTCACAGAAAAAATGGTTCATGTTCAAGACCTAAAGAATGGAAGAGGAAATACATGAAAATGTTATATGAAAGATTTGATGGAACTACTATCCTATGAACATATGACCATTGAGATCCAGTTCATTTTTTTCATGATTACAGGATTATGTGAAGAGTGACAGTTAAATACCCCTAATAAGAGATGAAATTAAAATAGGGGTTCAGGTACACCAAGAGTCAAAAATAAAGGCATGAACCTCACAGCCCAAAGTATGGTCTTATTATTTGATAGAAAATTAGTTGTCATCTTGAGTACTATGTTGGACAGGTACAACATGTCAATGCAGGAGATCTGACTGACTTGAAATTACATTGGAGTATGAAGTCCAGTGCCCATTTAGAGGGGTTTATTCAGTATGATTTCAACATTAATATCGCTGAAAAGGTATGATGATAGCAAGAGTAAAGTTTTCAATAGGCCATATTGAGGAAAAAAGATGTCATATAAGATCTATGCCAAAACTTTCATTTACAGTGTTATTTTAAATCAAAATACCATAGTAGACAATTTCTTAAAACTCCATGTAATATTGATTGTCATTTAAAAGAAAAAATGATTACTTAATTCAGTCAAATTATCTTAAATTAAATTAGGTGAATATTTGTCTCTTTCTCTTTCTATGCTCTGATACTGTCTTTTGAGCAATAGTCACTTTGACCAATAATGAAATGAATATAAGTATTTATGAAATTTAAATATAGTACAAAAAATGAAAGATATGATGCATTTAGATGATTTACTCACACATGTTTTTTTTCATTTGAAATATTTTCAGCATATTTTCTGAAAAATATTATCTCACAGAATTCAAAGTCATCAATTCAGAATGATAATGTAGGTTGAATTTAGTGTGATTATTATAAAGTTCTTTAATGCATTTTTCTATTTTTAATTTAAATTGGATAAATTGTAATTCAAGGTGTATTAACATTTTGGGGGGGATATCAACAATTTATTAATTAATTTATGCTTATTGCTCCCTTTAACTCTAGATGAGACTGTGACTGTCCAGGAAAAAGTATGGCTGAAAATACATAGACTTTGAGAATGAATCATTAAAATATAATTTAGCATTTACAAATCTAACTTTCAATCAAGGAGCATGTCAAGAAAGTCTTACTCCTGCTTTTTATTCTCCTGTTTTTTGACATATGGCCTGGAAAATTGAAAAGAAAATATATTGCTCTGATCATTATATTTGCATAAATTTTATTTATAAAAACTAGAAACAGAATTTATAGATTTATAGATTATAGAATTCATAGATTTATAGATTATAGAAATCAACTAAGGAGCTCCAACTAAATCTTTCCAAGAAAACAACTATTGAACAGGCAGGAACTACCTGAAACAAATATTTTGTAACTCCATATGCCAAAAGAACACTGTACAGAATCCAGGGAAGAGGGTTTGGAAGAGACTGATTATATGGTAAAGAACTGTAAATTACTCTCTCTGTGTGGTGGCTACAAACACTCTACCCCATTCTCATGAGAGGAATCTGTGGGCTTGAACACTTCGCTAGTTCATTGGTGATAGAAACGGATGTAAACATCTTCATCCCTAAGACCAAGGATTATCACCCTGATCACCAATCACAGCTTTTGTTTGGCAACTTCTTACCAGTAAGGCCCCTTGCTCTGATTACATTCATTCTTTCAATCTTTGGACAAATGCATTGCAGTTATTATTTCAATCCACCCTGTAAATGAGTGGCAGCTGTGTAGACTTACAACACTACACTTACTAAGGTTAGGGACAGTTAGCTGAAGGGCTGCATTTGCTGTGCAGGTCAGAAAAGTTCAGTTTTTGGAAGCCACCAAAGAAGCTTTTGGCAGCTCACCTGATCCCATCTCTAGGGCACATTGGAGTGGGTCTGTGCCCCATTTTGGGACCCTGTCCCTATTTTAGCTGGTGATGGTGAGTTTATTCTGATGGTCACTTTCTCTCCTTTGCCTAGGAATTTAGTATTGTGTAGGTGTGTGTTACCTCTGTTCTTGATTTCTTGTTTCAACTTGTTTTAGGTGATTAGGATTACCTGTGTTTGCTCAAATCATAGCCTTGGACCCACTAATGCACCTTAGACCATTTTCCAGTCAACTTGGGGACAGACACATAAAGTTATTAATAACTATTTTTTAATTGTTTACTATTTCTTTCTTTCTATGCACTTTCCTGGTATGCCATGAGATGGCACTCTTTGGCTGAGCTCTCTGATCATACCCTAAGTTGAATGTTTTCCCTGGAACTCTTCTGGGTGGCTAGTGTAAAATCAATGTCCTGGAGAATTCTACCTCAAGTTGGGTGATGTAGAGACAAGCCTCACAAAACAAACTCACTCAAGAGCTGCTCTTCTCCCTCCCTTTTTCCAGGGAAGAATTAAATATTGACTGAAATGCCAATTCAGGGCAGTAAGGAGGGTGTTTGGGAAGGAGGTTCCCTTTAGTTCCCTCCCAGCTCCTAGGGAAAACTATGCTATGTCCTACCCAGCCTGGAAGGGACGAACCTGTGTTATGCCATAAACCAAATTCACTAGCCAAAAGACAGATGAGATATAAACTGTATCCTTCCCTCTCTCCTTTCCTGTGGGTGTGGATCCATGTGACTCCATCAGTCTGTAACTGCTATCCAAGCAGGAAAGAGTAAGAGTCATGTATTATATACTATGCATCTAAACAGTGTGTCCTAAAATCCATGAGGCAAACTGACAAAACCGAAAGAAAAATAAACTTTGCACAATAATAGTTGGTGACTTAACCTTACCATTCATGTCAATGGTTTGAACAAGTAGGCAGAAGATAAACAATGAAAAAGTATACTTGAACAATATGATAAATGATCTAGAACTCACAGACATATAAATAACTTAGCAAGTTATACATTCTTCTGATGTGCTCATGGGTATTTCCACAGGATAGGCCACATGTTGGGTCAAAAACAAGTCTCATTAAATAACAAATTATTGATATTGCACAAAGTACCCTTTCTGATCATAACGGAATGAAATTGGAAATAAATAGTAGAAAGGAAAAGGGAAAACAGAAAAATATATGGAGGCTAAACAACACTTTCATAAACAATCAATAGTCAAAGAAAAAATAGGTAGGGAAATCAATAAATAACTTGAAATAAATGAAAATGAGAACACAACTTATCAAAACATATGGGATACAGTGAATACCATGCTTAGAAGGAAATTTATAGCCCTAAGCACCAATAATAAAAAAGAAGAGAGAGCTAAAAACTAAGACCTACATAAGGGTTCTTAACAAGGGCTCTGTGGGCTTAAATTTAAATAAAATAAAGCCATTCTTATTGGAACAAGTGTGACATATTTATTAAATAATACACAGTAAGTTGTGGACTTAATAAGGGTTCCATGATTTTCACCTGACTGGCAAAGGAGTCCATGGAATTAAAAAGTTTAAGAAACCCTGACCTAAATGAGTACCTATGGGAACTAGAAAAAAACATCAAACTAATCCCAGGAGAAGTTCCAGCAAGATGATGTCAGCTTAAGTGTGCACACCCCAGCTCTCTCACAAAAAAAATGCTGAGAAGCTGCAAAATCCTACCCGAGTGAGCTGATTTTGAAACCCACAGAGCAGGAACCTTCAGGGCATCAATCTGGAAACAACTGGACAAAGGCATGAAGAGCCCAATGGAAAACCATGAGTTTCTCAACCCTGTGGCTGGAAACAGTAGGCAGCTAAGCCCCACTCTCAAAGGAAAAAGCCACCACAAAACCCTTAATGCCCATCCACCACCAAGTGAGAGGGTGTGTTCTCTGGTAGGAAGAGGGTTCTGGTGAAGTGTGGAGAGGGATTTCCTGTCTGTGTGTTTGGTTATCTGGGCGGCTTTTGAACTTTGGGAAGCATACGAGCTGGCACTGAGGTGTCCCCATGAAGAGGGGAGAAAGAACTCTGCTTAGGTTGCCTGACACACCCAGCCTCCCTGGGAGAGAGGACCTTGGGCCTGTAGAGTGCAGAGACAGACAATTGACTAGTCCAGTGCTGAAAACTATTAAAATTCCAATTCCCTTAAAGGAGATAGATGGTAGAAATCCTCAATAACCTTTCAAGGGCCTATTTAGGGTTCCCTGGGAGGAGGAGGAGTCTGGAAGTGGGTCAAGACTGGTTTCTTTTTGATGAGTGTGGTCACCACAGTCCCCTTTGAATCTCTGAAGGGACCTCAACCTGGCCAGGAGAGGGGAGGGAGGAGTTACACAGGCTATCAGTCCCAGCTTCCCTGGGAGAGAAATCAAGTAGAATAGAAAGGGGGCATGAACAGACAGACATTTAATAAACAGGAATCTGGTCAATTGCAAAGATTCTAACCTTCCCAAGAGAAAGTAGGTGGATAGCTTTCAGAAAGGCTAACCAACCCAAGGAAAAAGTATAGCTCAGGAAAGAAGTCTCCACATTGAACATACTAGGTCCCTGGTTCAATTCTCATCTCTTCTTTAAAAAGTGATCTACCAGATTATCAGACATACAGCTAATATTTTAGGACAAGGAACATATAGACATTCTCTTTGTATTAACTTTTCTTGGATCTCTTATTTTTCTTTAAAAAGGTTCCTTTTTAAAATTTAACTTAGTTTACTTGCTAAAACCCAGTTCAAAACATGCAGAAGGCAGGCTGCAGGGTAATTGATGAACACCAGCTGCCTGAAAGCTCCTTAAGGGACTAAGAGGAAAGGCTGTTAGTCCATTGGTTTTGTTTGCTTGTTTGCTTGCTTGTTTTTCTGTTCTTTTTTTCTTTTTTAACCTGTTTCTTCCATCTCCTTTTAATCAGGTGCTGCTGTCTTGATTCTTCTTCCTGTGTTTTCCCTTCCTTTGTTTCCCTTTCTTTATTGTTTACCAATTTTGTCTACCTACACTATTTATTTTCCTTTCTTCATCTTTCTATCTGCTACTTTCTCTTGTTGGTCTTACATTCCACCACCTCTTTTTTTTTGGTCTTCAATTTCCCTTGTCTTTATGTCTCTATCATTTTTTCTTTGTTTTCTTTCTTTATTTACTTTTTTCTACTTATCTTTTCTTTTCCTCTTTCCCTCTCTTCTCATCATTTTGGCATTTTTAATTCCTCATATCTATTTTTCTCTATTTAGTTTCTCATCTCATTGTTTGTATTCACCTTTTTTATTCTTATTCCTCTGCACTTCTTACCAAAGTTTATGATTCATTATCCTAGGTCTTATATGGTTCCTCTTCTACCATTCACTATTATTATTATTATCCTTTTTCTTTTCTTACATTTTTACTTTTATCTGGCCTTATTATTTTTCCAAGGGAACATAGACAATAGCAAGGATATAAAATAAGAAGAACGAAGTGTCAAACTGAAAACTTATGACACACACATAAACAACAACAAAATAAAACCAAAAATAACAAAGAGAAGCTAATCAATTGAACAAATCCATCAAGATAAACTGATGCCTAGACACCAACAAAATATTCCAGCTCATACTACAAAACAAGAATATAAGGCTCAGTCCAATGAACCAACTAAAAAACAAGAGGAGATGCAGAACATGGAAAAAGTAATCAGAAATGACTACACAAATAACATGAATCAACTTAACGAAGTGAAGGAAAAAAATAATGATATTAAGAAGATATGGGGAGAACACAGTGAACAAATTGTAAACATACATCAAAAGATAAGTGATATGATGGTGATGAATGGCACAATATAGAAATAAAAAAAAAAACGCTGGAAGCACATAACAACAGACTTGAACATGCAGAGGAAAGAATCAGTGATGTGGAAGACAGTACATCTGAAATCAAATAGATAGTAGAACAAATATATAGAAAGATTAAAAAAATCCAGCAGGGACTCAGGGATTTGATTGACAGTACAAAACACAAACATGCACATTATAAGCATCCCAGAGGGAGAAGAGAAGGGAAAGGGGACAGAAGGTGTGCTGGAGGATATGATGGCTGAAAATTGACCAACCCTATTGAAGGACATGGACATATATGTCCAAGAAGCTGAGCACACTATAAACAGAATAAATCCTAACAGGTCTACTCTGAGACATATACTTGTCAAATTGTCAAATGCTAAAGAAAAAGAAAGAATTCTAAGAGCTGCAAGGAAAAAGAAAAGGGAAACATCAAGTGAAGCTTGATAAGATTAAGTGTTGATTTCTCACTCAAAACTATGGAGGTTAGAAGGCAGTGGTATGACATAGTCAATGTGCTAAAAGAAAAAAAAAAAAAAAACTTACACCCAAGAATTCTCTATCTAGAAAAACTGGCATTCAAAAAGGAGGGAGGGTTCAAAATATTTACAGATAAACAAATTAAGAGAGTATGCCAAATTAAGAGAGTATACCTGAACTTCAAAAACCACTAAAGGGAGATCTGCAGGTTGAAAGGAAAAACAAACAAACAGAAGAGTTAGAGGACAAGGTAATTACAATTAAAAAGATAAGAAGAGAGATAAAAACAATATATGGCATACATAAATCTAAAGAAAATATGGCTATTATAAGTAATTCCTTGACAGTAATAACATTGGATGTTAATGGTTTGACCTCATGAGTCAAGAGACACAGATTGGCAGACTGGATAAGGAAATATGATCCATTTATATGCTGTCTTCAAGAAACCCACCTTAGACCTGGGGGTGCAAGAAGGCTGAAAGTGAATGGTTGGAAAACAATTCTACAAACAAATGATAACCAAAAAAGGGTGGGAGTAGCTATAATAATATAGGACAAAATAGACTTTAAATATGAAACTATTCTAAGGGACAAAAACAGACACTATATATTAATAAAACAAGTAATGGATCAAGAAGAAAGAACAATCAAAAACATTTATGCACCTAACCAGAGCACCTCAAAATACATGAAAGAAACACTGGTAAAAGTAAGAGGAGTAATAGATGTCTCTACAATTTTAATGGGAGACTTTAATACACCATTATCACAATTAGAACATCTCAACAGAGAATCAATAAAGAAACAAAGACTCTTAATAATACATTGGCATATCTGGACCTAATAGACATATACAGAACACTACACCCAAATACAGTGGGATATATTTCCTTCTCAGGTGCACATGGACCATTCTCTAGGTTAGACCACATGCTAGGCCACATAACAATTCTCAATGAATTCAGAAATATTGAAATTATACAAAGTAATTTCTCTGACCATAATGGAATGAAGCTGGAAATCAGAAGGGAACAGAGAACCAGATTAAGGAAAAAGATATGGAAGTTGAACAACACACACTTGAACAAACAGTGGCTCGAGAAGGAAATTGCAGAAAATAAAATAAAATCTGTACCTTGAAATGAATGAAAATGACAACACAACATATCAAAACCTATGGGATTCAGGAAAGATGTCTTATATTCATTGCCATAAATGCCTATATTAAAAAAGAAGAAAGACCTAAAATCAAAGACCTCACTGCACATCTGGAGGAATCAGACAAAGAAAACCAAACTAATCCCAAAGGAAGTAGAAAGAAGGAAATAACAAAGATTAAAACAGAATGAAATGAAATTGTAAATTATAAAGAATTAGAAAAAAATAAACAGAACCAAAACTTGATTCTTAGAGAAGATTAATAAATTTGACAAACCCTTATCTAGTCTTAAATAGAAAAATGGAGAAAAGATGCAAATATATAAAATAAGAAACAATGAAGGAGATATCACCACTGACCCCACAGAAATAAAGAGTCTCATAAGAAGATACTTTGAAAAATTTTATGCCAAAAAGATGGATAATTTAGAGGATATGGACAAATTCCTGGAAGCACATGGGAAGCCTACATTGATGAAAGAAGAAATTGTTAAACTCAGCAGACCAATCACAAGTAATGAGTGAAAATTCATCATCAAAGACCTCCCAACTAGGAAGAGCCCAGGATCAGATGATTTCACAAGTGAATTCTTCCAAACACTCTGGAAAGAACTAACACCAATCCTGCTTAAACTCTTTCAAATAATATAAGTGGAGGGTATATTGCCTAGCTTATTCTATGATGCCAACATAACCCTAATACCAAATCCAAACAAAGACACCACAAGAAAAGAAAATTATAGACCATCTCTCTAATCAATCTAGATGCTAAAATCCTCAACAAAATATTAGCTAATTGCATTCAACAGCACATCAAATGAATTGTACATCATGATCAAGAGGGTTTCATTTCTGGTATTCAGAGATGGTTAAACATGGGAGAATCAATTGATGTGGTATACCACATAAACAGATCAAAGAAAAAAATCAAATGAATATCTCTATAGATGCAGGGAAAGCATTCAACAGAATAGAGCACACTTTCCTGAACAAAAACACTGCAAAAATAGAAGAGGGAAACAATGATATGGGGTGTGTGTCAAGGACACAGACCTAACATCATATTCAGTGGATAAATACTAAAAGCTTTACCTTTGGAATTGGGAGCCAAACAAGCACGCCCACATTTACCACTTCTATTCAACATTGTGTCAGAATTACTTGCTTGAGCTCTTAGAAAAGAAAAAGATATAAATGGCATCCAGATTGGAGAGGAAGAAGTGAAAATTTAACTATTTGCAAATGACATGATCTTATACATAATGGGCCCTGAGAAATCTACTACAAAGCTTCTAGAGCCCACAGAAGAGTTCAGTAAAGTCACAGGTTAAAAGTTTAATGTGCAAAAATCGGTAGCATTTATGTACAAAAACAATGAAAACTCTGAAGAGGAAATCAAGAAAAAATCCCATTTGCAATAGCAACTAAAAGAATCAAATACCTAGGAATAAATATAATTAATGATGTAAATTACTTATACACAGAAAACTACACAACACTGTTAAAGGAAATCAAAGAAGGCTTAAATAAATGGAGGAATATCCCCTGCCCATGGATAGGGAGATTAACATCATTAGGATGTCTATCCTACCCAAAATGATCTAAAGATTTAATGCAATCCCAATGAAAATAACCACAGCATTTTTCAATGAATTGGAAAAACTAACTATCAAATTCATCTGGACGGGCAAGAGGCCACAAATAGCCAAGGGCTTATTGAGAAACAAAAATAAAAACAGAGGAATCACACTATCTGACTTTAAAATATACTACAAAGCTACAGTGGTCAAAACTGCATAGTATGTGCACAAGGATAGATATACTGACCAATGGAAAAAAAATGAGAGTTCTGATATAGATCCTCACATACAGAGTCAAGTGGTATTTGACATGGCCACCAAGCCCATTCAACTGGGTGTAAGTGGACCCTTCAGCAAATTGTGCTTGGAGAACTGATTATCCATTTCCAAAAGAATGAGAGAGGAACACCATCTCACACCTTATACAAAAATTAACTCAAGGTGGATTCAAGATCTAAATATAAGAGTCAAGACCAAAATGACTTGGAAGATAATGTAGGGAAACATCTATAGGATCTTGTAATAAGAAATGGTTTCATGAACTTCACACTTAAAACATGATCAGCGAAAGAAAAAAAACTATATAATGGGACCTCCACAAAATTAAAAATTTTTGCACTTCAAAGGAGTTTGTCAAGAAAGTGAAAAGACATCTTTTCAACATGAGAAAATATGTAGTAATCATACATCTGACAGGGGTCCAATATCCTGCATATATAAAGAAATCCTACACTTTGAAAATAAAAAGACAAAAAACCCATCGAAAAAAAAAATGAGCAAATGATTTGAACAGACACTTCTCCAAAGAAGAAATACAAATGACTAAACATCACATGAAAAGAGGCTCAACATCACTAGCTATTAAGGAAATGCAAATCAAATCTACAAAGAGATATCATCTTATACCCAATAGACTGGTGGCTATTAAAAAAACAGGTCTACCATTTTTGGAGATGATATGGAGGGATGGGAACTTTCATCCACTGCTTGTCAGAATGTAGAATGGTGCAACTATTGTGGAGGACAGTATGGCAGATCCTCACAAAACTAACTATAGAACTGCCATATGATCCAGCAATTCCACTGCTTGTTACATACCAATGTTCATAGTGGCATTATTCACTACTATCAAAAGTTGGAATCAACACAAATGCCCTTCAAAAGATGAATAGTAAACAAATTGTGGTGTATGCATACAACAAAATGTTACTTGGCTATAAGAAGTAATACAGTATTAACCCATGGGATAACATGGATAAATCTTGAGGACCTTATGTTGAATCAAGCAAGCCAGGCACTGAAGGACAAATATTACATGACCTCACTGATGTGAATTAAACAAATTGAGCAGACTCACAGAGCTAAATTCTGGAATATTGATTTTCAGGAAATAGAAAGAGAGAAGAAGGATATGAATGAATGCCCATATGTGCAAAATCTATGATAAGGTGGAAGTATGTAGTTATGCATTGGAGGGATATGACAGAGGTGCAGTGATAATATTAGGTTAGCCAGTGCAGGTATATCAGGGGGTAGGGTGTGGAGGGAGCCTTGGATGGTCTATGGAACTGGGGGGAGGTTGGGGGAAGAAGCAGGTGAACACTGGAGATTGGCGTGTATGTGGTTTATACTACAATGTTGGGAATGCACTTTTGGCATTAGTACAAGGTCAGATAACTGGTTTAGGGCATTGGATGGGGGGGTCATGCAGGACAGGGTGCAGAAGGGGCAGGCATCTAGGGTGTGTGTGAATGTTCATATTGACATAGTGCGTTACATCAGTGGGTGGAGATCCACTTAGTTAGCAGGGAGATGCTGGAATTACATCCTGGGGAGGCCTGCTCTGTTTGCAAAAAGAGGGTGGAGGCTCTTGAGAGCATGGGTGTTACCCAGTAAGGGAGGATAGACCAATGTGTTAAGCCCTCAGTGTTATTTCAAGTAACTATAAATCTAGTACTTCAAAGAATGAATTCTGGTGTTTGCCATGGGTCCTGAGGGGAGGAGGAGGGAGCAATAGAATAGATAGAACAGATGGCATTTTGTGGGTAATGGAAGTGTTCTACATGGTCTTTCAATGATATATAAAGTCCATGTTCATCAGAATTTGTAAAAGTGTATGGTCAAAAATGTAATCCATAATGTAAACCACTGACTATGGTTGTTAGATATGTTTCAATATCCTTACATCAGATGTAACAAATATAACATCACATATCAAATGTTATTAATAGGGGAAGGGCAAATGGGGGAGGATGTTGTATATATGAGAGGCCCCTGTATTCTGTAAGTGACTGCTCTGCCATAAAACGTCTTTGAAGAGAAAATGAAAAAAGATAGATATTGGGGTGATAAATGGAAGAAAATGTCACTGTACATACAGAACAACAGAATTTACAGTGATGAAAGGCAAAATGTTAAAAGAATTTTTAAAAAAAATTTTATCCCATTATTTGTTTATTTATTTATTTGTATTTTATTTCCTATTTTAAAACTATCATTATTATTTCATTTTCTATTAATTTTATTTGGCTATTTTATTGGCTTCATTTCTGAAGAATTTTTGGATCATAGAAGTTTACAACTGTGGCAGGGGGGTCAATTTGTGTGGGGTTTCACTGAAGGGTGACAAATGGGAGGAGGTCCACCTTGCATACATATAAAGCATATAAATATGTTCAAATGTTTATCAGGCATTGTCATGGTGGGTTGAGATTCACACAATAACTGAAAGAATATTGAATTTCCATCCTGGGGAGGTCTGCCACGTTCTCTGATGGAACTGCAAGAATCCCATAAGTACAAATGCAATTGCTAGTGAAGGAGGATGATCCATTGATGAGTCCTTGATATTGATGGCTGTGCTTATGATCCTCTACTCTTGAAATGGAAACTTAGTATAGTATTATAGGTTGCCTAAGCATTACCTCCTGAGAGCCACCTTGTTGCTCAAAGGTGGCCTCTCTGTAAGCCAAAGTCAGGATATAAATGCAATAACTTCCCCCAGCATGGGACATGACTCCAGGGGATGAGCCTTACTGGCACCAAGGGATTACTATCAAGCACCAACTATCAATGCAATTGGAAAAAGACATTGACCAAAAGGGGGAAAAGATAGAAACAAATGAGTTTATATGGCTAAGAGACTTTAAATTGTGTCAGGATGTCATTCCAGAGGTTATGTGTATGTTCATCTCTGCAGGATCTCATTGACTGCCAAATTAGACACTACTTAAAATACTGGGGTTGCTGCTGGCTCTATAGACACCCAGGAACTATGGTCAGGAGTTTGGTGCCTTGTCAATGGGCCCTACTTTGAAGTTTGTGCTTCCCAGTGTGATAGAATTGGATTTAGTTGTGGTTTCCCTAAACATAACTCTTTGGTCACTTCTATTTGAACCTATATTTTGTGCTGGAGTTGGTAGGTGTACATCCAAGAGACATGAATCTTTGGACTGTCCATGTTCCTGCTGGGCCTTGAGCCTCAATAGAGTTGCAACACCTATTCTTCAGCTCATTGGACTCACCCAGGACAACTAACAAGGAGGTGATTATGACAACCTCCATACCAAGGAACTGAGAGTGCCTACAACTGCAAGCAAGAAAGTCACATCCATTGGACATATGGGATCGAAGCTCCCTGTCAATTATAGGTGGACTGGGCATCACCATCCCAGAATCCTCAGGACTGGGGAATGAGCTATGGACTAGAGTAGACTTACTGGTATTTTACTCTAGATTTATTGTGATTCTAGCAATGGAAGAACTTATATCATTGATTTGGAGGCAGTGGCCACTGGAGGATCTGAGGTCAGGGAGAGGGAAAATAGTTATAACACTGGGACATTTTTGGAACTTGGGATTTGTCCTGAATGACTTTGCAATGACAGATACAGGCCATTATATATCTTGCCATAGCCTACAGAATTGTGTGTGAGAGAGTATAAACTACAATGTAAACTATAACCCATGCTTAGTGGCAATGCTCCAAAATGTGTTCATCAATTGCAATGAATGTACCACACTAATGAATGATGATGTTAATGGGGGTAAATGTGGGTGGTGTGGAGAGCAGGGCATATGCAAATCCCATATATATTTTTTCCACTTATATCTCTCTCTATATATATTTAAAGATACTTATACTACATAAATGTTACACAAAAAATATAAAGATTCTCATATACCCCACTCTTCACACATCCCACACTCTCCCACATAAACATCCTTCATTAGTGTGGCAAATTCATTGCGATTGATAAATGCATCCTGGAGCTTTGCCATTAAGCATGGACCATAGTTCACATTGCAGTCTACACATTATGTAGTCTACCAACTATGGTTAGAGCAGATAGCTCTGGAGTTTGGTGCTTTGCCAGTGGGCCCTACTTTGGAGTTTGTGCTCCTAAGAGTGACAGAGTTGGACTAAATTATGTTTACCCATATATTTTTATGTAACATTTATGTAATCAAAATATATTGTAAAATAAAATAAAAAAATCCCAAAACAAGCAGACAGAGACATTAAAGATAAGAAGAAATACAAGTGAAATTGAGAACATAAAAACAATAGAGAAAATCTACAAAATGAACAACTGCATCTTCGGGAAGATCAAGAATATTGACAAACAGTTAAACTAAGAAGCTAAAAAGAAAGAAGATGTCAATTAAAAAAAAACAGGGAGGAAAGAGGGGACATTAAAATTGATCCCTCTTGAACTAAAAGGATCATTAGAATGTATAAGAAATGGTATGCCAATAAATTAGATAACCTAGATTATAAGGACAAATAACAAGAAATGCACAAATAACCTGCATTGATTCTACAAGAAATACAATTACACACAATTAAAAAAACACTGTTAAAGAGATTGAATCACTCATTAGAAAACCTTCCAACAAAATTTTTTCTAGGGTAGATGGATTTACAGGTGAATATCACCAAGAATTTTTTTAAACACATCAATTTTATTGATACATATTAATAAAACATACAATTAATTCAAATTGTACAATCAATGGTATTTGTTATAATCCCATAGTTGTATATTCATCACTTTAATCATTAGAGCATTTTCATTATTTTAATAATAATAATAAAGAAACAAAGAAGAAAATACCTCACCTTTCAATCACTCTATGCTTCCCCTACCGTACATAGCTGCTGTTTCTGGCTATTCTATCCAAAGTGTATAATCAATGGCTTTCAGTAAAATCACAATGTTGTACATTAACCATCTCAAAATATTTAGAACACATTCATTACTTCAAAAAAAAAAAAGACTCCACAACCCTTAGCATTCCATCCTCACACCTACATAACCATTAAAGTTTCATCTTTATAAATAGATTTATATTTATGTATTATTTAAATGGAATCATACAATATGTAATACTCTGTGTCTGGTTTCCTTCACTTAGTATAATGTTTTTTGTTTGTTTGATATTAACATTTTGTACTATTAACTTAAATTTGTTCAGCTTCAAAGAAAAATGCTCTTATATATGCAATTCTACCCTTATTAATATTTCACATAATATAATTCTATTTCACATAATATATTTAGTTCATAATAAGGCAATCATACAGTATTTCTCCTTTTGTGTCTGGCTTGCTTCACTCAACATAATTTCCTCCAGGTTTATCCATGTTCCATGACTCCATTTCTTCTTACCACTCGATAATATCCCATTGTCTGTATACTCCACAAATTGTTTATCCATGCATAAATTGATGGACACTTGGGTTGTTTCCAACTTTTGGCTATTGTAAATAATGCTGTATGAACATCGGTGTGCAGATATCTAATTGTGTCACTGCTCTCAGTCCTTTTGGGTATATACGGAGAAATAGTAATGCAGGGTCCAATTGCAAGTCTATATTCAACTTCATTAGGAACTGCCCAATGGTCCTCCATTGAATCGGCTACATTTTCTCCATTTTGACAAAGTCCTTCGAAGTGCAGAAGTGTTGAATTTTGAGGAGGTCCCATTTATGTTTTTTTTTTTTTTCAATTGTTCGTGCTTTGGGCCTATGATTTAAGAAAATACTGTCTACCACAAGAGCTTGAAGAAGTTTTCTTATATTTTCTTCCAGGAATTTTATGGTTGTTAATTTATATTTAAGTCATTGATCCATTTTGAGTTAATTTTTGCATAAGGTGTGAGATAGGGGTCTCATTTCTTTCTTTTGGATATGGCTATTCACCCAGCAACATTTGTTGACTATACTGTTCAGGCCCAGCTGTGTGGGTTTAACAGCCTTGTCAAAAATCTCTTGACTATAGATGTGAAGGTAAAGTTCTCAGTTCTCAATTTGGCTCCATTGGTCAATGTCTGTCCTCATGCCAGTAGCATGCTGTTTTAATCACTGCAGCTAAGTAATATGCTTTAAAGTCAGGATGTGAAGTCCTCCAAATTTGTTCTTCATGTTAAAGACACATTTTGCTATTCAGAGCCCAACAGGGGCTTCCAAATAAATTGTATTATTATCGGCTTTTCAATTTCTGCAGAAAGAGCTTTTGGGATTTTTTTTTTTTTAATTTTATTGGGATGCATTGACTCTGTAAATCAGTTTGGGTAAATCAGTTCAATTTCAATTGAAATCTTAACGATATTTATTCTTCCAATCCATGAACACAGAATGTGCTCCCATTATTTAATTCTTCTTTGGTTTCTTTTAACAATATTTTGTAGTTTTATCAATACATGTCCATTATGCCCTTGGCAATGTTTATCCCTAAATATCTGATTGTTTTAGTTGCTATTATAAAGGGAATACATTTTCTGATTTCCTTCTCAGATTGCACATCAGTAGTCCACAGAAATGCTATTAATTTTTGAATATTAACCTTGTGTCCCACCACTTTGCTTAACTTGTCTATTAATTCTAGTAGTTTGTTGTGAGTTTTTTAGGATTTTCTAGATAAAGGATCATGTCATCAGTGAATAGTGAAAGTTTAACTTCTTTCTTTCCTATTTGTGTGCCTTTAATTTCTTTGTCTAACCTAATTACTCTAGCTAGAAATTCTAGTACAATATTGAATAATAATGGTGACAGTGGGCATCCTTACCTTGTTCCTTATCTCAGCAAGAAAGCTTTCAGTCTTTCACCATTGAGAACAATACTAGCTGTAGATTTTTCATATATGCACTTTACCATATTGAGAAAGCTTCTTTATATTCCTATCTTTTGGTATGTTTTTATCAAGAAAGAGTATTGTATATTGTCAAATGCTTTTTCTCCATCAATCGAGATGATCATGTGATTTTTCTTCTTCCATTTATCAATGTGATTTATTACATTAAATGATTTTCTTGTGTTGAAGCACCCTTTCATACCTGGGGTAAAATCCACTTGATCATGGTGTATAATTCTTTCAATGTGCTTTTGGAATCTGTTTACAAGTCTTTTGTTTAGTATTTTTACATCTATACTGATTAGAGTTATTGGTCTGTAATTTTCTTTTTATTTTGTAGTATTTTTGTCTTGTTTTGGTAGTAGGGTGATGTTGGCTTCATAGAATGAGTTTGGCAGCATTCTATCTTGTTTAATTTTTTGGAAGAGCTTCAGTGAGATTGAAATTAGTTCATCTTTGAATGTTGGTAGAATTCACCTGTGAAGCCATTTGGTCCTGGGTTTTTCATATTTGGGAGTTTTGTTTGTTTGTTTGTTTCAGTCTCTTCACTTATGATTGATTTGTTGAGGTCTTCTATTTCTTCTAAAGCCAGTGTAGGTGGTTCATGTGTTTCCAGGAATTTTTCCATCTCATCTAAATTTTCTAGATTTTTGGCATACATTTGTTCATAGAATCCTCTTATGATCTCTCTTATTTCTCTCTCTCTTTTATTTCTTTGTCGGTCTATGTAAGGTTTTGTCGAATTTGTTGATCTTCTCAAGGAACCAACCTTTGGTTTTGTTGATGCTCTCTATTTCTTTTGTTCTCTATTTCATTTATTTCTTCTCAGACCTTTGTTATTTTTTTTCCTTCGGCTTGGTTTGGGATTAGTTTGCTGCTTTTTGTCTAGTTCTTCCAGGTGTTAAGTTAAATCATCAATTTTAGTTCCTTCTTATTTAATGAAAGCATTGAAAGCTATAAATTGCCCTCTCAGCACTGCTTTTGTGGTGTCCCATAGGTTTTGATATGTTTTTTCTCATTTTCATTTGTCTTAAGATATTTACTGAATTCTCTTGCAATTTCTTTTTTGATCCACTGAATTTTTAAGAGTGAGTTGTTTAATCTCAATATTCTTATACATTTTTGCTTTTTCTGTCCATTATTGATTTCCAACTTCATTTAGTTATGATCAGAGAATGTTTTGTATAATTTCAACCTTTTTAAATTTATTGAGACTTGTCTTGAGATCCAACATATGGTATATCTTGGAGAAGGATCAACGAGCAATGGAAAAGAATTTATATCCTGCTGTTTTGGGTGCAATGTTCTATTGATGTCTGTTAGGTCTAGTTCATTTATCATATTATTCAGGTTCTCTGTTTCTTTATTTATCCTCTATCCAGATGTTCTATCCAGTGCTGACAGTGGTGTATTGAATTCTCCAACTATTATTGTAGACCCATCTATTTCTCCCTTCATCTTTGTCAGTGTGTGTTCCCTGTGTGTCTTGGGAAGCTGATGTTAGGTGCCTAATTATTCAGAATAGTTTTTTCTACTAATTGAATTACATCTTTTATTAATATATAATGACCATCTTCATCCCTTATAACAGTGCTGCATTTAAAATCTATTTTGTTTGATATTAGTGTCATTCCTCCAACTACTTTTGGTTACTATTTGCATGGAATAACTTTTTCCAACCTTTCACTTTTAAAGGTTGGTTGTGTCCTTATATGTGAGGTGAGTCTCTTATAGACAATATAGAGATGGCTCATATTTTTGTAACACATTTTATCAATCTGTGTCTTTTGATTGGGGATTTCAAACCATTAACATTTGATATTAAAACCATAAAAGCATTACTTAATTCATTTTGACCTTTGGCTTTCTGTTGTTGTAACATACTACAGTCTATCTTTTTACCCTTTCTAATATTCTTCATTTTGGCACTCATACCCAAGTCTCTCACCCTTGTTTTTTCCTTTCAGGCTAGACTATTCCCTATAGTATCTCTTCTAATTCTTGTCTTTTGAAAACATATTCTATCAGTTTTTGTTTGTCTGTGAAGACTTTGAACTCTCCTTCATTTATGAAGAACAGCTTTGTCAGGTACAGAATTCTTGGCTGTCAGTTTTTCTCTTTCAATGCCTTAAATACATCATACCGCTTTCTTCTCTCCTTCATGGTTTGTGATGATTGGTCAGCACTTAATCTAATCGTGTTTCTCTTATATATGATTCTTTGCTTTTCTCTTGATGCTTTTCAAAATCTTCTCTTTTTCCCTGATATTTGTCTATTCATGCTTGTGCTTCTTGGATATTGATATTTATGTCTTTTATAAGAACAAGGAAGTTTTCAATCATTATTTCCTCAGATATTATTTCTGCCCCTTTTCCATTTTCTACTCCTTCTGGAATGCTGATATTTTTGCATTTCACATTGTCATTCAATTCCCTGAGACCCTGTTCATTTTTTTCCATTATTTTCTCTTTCTGTTCTCCTGTCTTTTCCAGTTCAGATGTTCTGTCTTCAAAATTACTAATTCTGTCTTCAAGCAGTTCAAATATGCTCTTATGTGCCTCTAATGTATTTTTAATCTCATCCATCATGTCTTTCATTCCCATAAGTTCTGTTACTTTTCTTTACAGGTTTTCAAATTGTTCTTTATGTTCTTAATATCCTTTATCTCTTTAGTTATATTTTCTTTCAATTATTTGAATTGATTTAGGAAAATTTGTTATTATCATTGATTAATAGTCTTAAATTTTGAATTTCTTCAGGATATTGTTTTCCTTTGGCTGGGCCATCTCTTTCTATTTCCTAGTATGGTTGTAGATTTTTTTGCTGATGTCTAGGCATCTGATACATTGGTGAATTTCTTTGATGGTCAATTACTATCTCTTGCCAATTGTTATTTTTTTCACAGCTCTTTGATATTTGGTTCAACTTAAGTCTTTAAAATTGCCCAGCTTGAGTTACCAAAATCATGCCAGGGACTCACTAATAGTACACAGACTTTTTACCAGGGGTGGACTAAAGACAGCTCTAAAAGCAATTTTTGTCCAAGTAGTTTCTAGACTGGCCAGATGATGGCAATTGTTGGAACACTTCCATGGAGGTGTATCTCTCTGTGTTTTCCTTTATTTTCTTTTGACCAGAGCTGGGATTCAAAGTGGAATCTGCTGGCCAAGATCACTGAAAAAAGGCTCCCTGACTGCTCCTCTCTTTTCCTTTGTAACAGCTGGCAGGGAGAAGAACATCTGTTCTCCTCTCAGTAAACTGCAATGAGTTAGGGGTTTTACCCCTGCTGAATATCTCATGGGTGGGGGAGGGGAGCCCTTCTTGGTAGGTGGGAGTTTTAGCAACTCACAGTTTGTTGTTTCAACTTTGTGTCTTCCCTAACCCTCCTGGGAGTTATGAAACACTGTCCTGGTTTGCTGACATCAACAGCAGATCCCACAGGCAGCTTTTGGCTTTCTTTATTGCTTTTGTGAGAGAGCTGAGCCTTATGTGCCTAATCCATTACCATGCTCCCCAAATCCTCTCTCATCAAGCATTTTGAGAAGAGTTAATATTGATCTTGTTTAAACTCTTCCAAAAATTGAATGGTAGGGAAATTGTCAAACACATTTTATCAAGTTAACATCACCATAATACCAGGGCCAGTAAATATTCTCCAGGGAAATAAAATGACAGAGAAATATCTCTTATGAACATAGATGAAAAAATTCTCAAAAAACTTCATGCCAGTTGAATCCTACAGCATGTTTAAAGAATTATATGCCTTGTTTGAGAAGGTTTTTATCCCTGGTATGTAAAGGTGGTTCAACACAAGAAAATCAATAAATGTAATGCACCACATTAACAAATTTAAGGGAAAAAAAATGCATGGCCATCCCAATAAATGTTGAAAAATAATTTGGCAAAATCCAGCATCGTTTCCTGATAAAAAACACTAAGAAAGATGGGAATGGAAAAAAGTTCCTTGACATGATATAGAGCATATATAAAAGATACTGTGATTGCCCTATTATGTACTAAGTATATTATGTGAAATATAAATATACTATGTGAAACAGGAATATGGGTAGAATTGCATATATAAAACCATTATTCCTAGAAGCTGAACAAATGTAAGTTAATACTACACAATGTTAATAACAGAAAAAAAAAAACAAAACCACAAAACATTATACTAAGTGAAGGAGACCAGGTACAGAGTACTACATATTGTATGATACCATTTTTGTAAAATGTAAATATAAATCAATTCATAGAAATGAAAGGAGATTAGTTGTTATGTAAGTCTGAGGAAGGAATGCTAAGGGATTTGGAGTCTTTCTTTTTGGAGTAATAAAATTATGCTAAAATTTTTAAGATGTTGCATGTACAACATTCTGATTACACTAAAAGCCATTGATTATACAATTTGGATAGAATAGCCAGAAACAGCAGTTATGTGCAGTGGTGAAAGCATAGAGTGATTGAGAGGTGAGGAAATTCCTTGTTTTTTTGGTCTGGGTTTTGTTTATTATTTTTAATACTGAAACAATGAAAATGCTCTAATAATGATTGAAGTGATAAATGCACCACTATGTGATTAAAGCAAATACCACTGACCATAAAATTTGGATGAAGTGTATGCTTTATTAATATCTATCAGTAAAAATGATTACAAAACAAAATAATGATGTCCATTGTTACCACTGTTATTCAGTATTGTGCTAGAAGTTGTAGCTACAGCAACTATACAAGCAAAAGAAATAGAAAGCATCCAAATCGGAAAGAAGAATAAAACTTACACTATACACAAATGACATGAATGTATACTTAGAAACCTCTGATATATTTAAGACAAAGTTATTAGAGCTAATAAATGGGTTCAGGAAAGTGGCAGGATACCTGATAAACACACAAAATCAGTATGAAAATACACTAGTTATGAACAATTTGTGGAGGAAATAAAGAAATAATTAAATTTACAATTCATACAAAAACACTCAAATATCTAAGAATAAATTTAACCAAGGTTGTAACATACCTATTTTTTCAGAAAAATAAAAAACTCTGCAAAAAGTAATCAAAGAAGATCTAAATAAATGGAATGACATTCCATGTACATCAATTGGAAGACTAAATAATGTAGGCAAACGTCTACAAGGCCTTGTAGTAAGTGGGAGTCTCTTAAACCTTACACCCAAAGCATGTGCAATAAAGGATAGAAACATGGTTTTTCTACCCCTTTTATTTGAACTTATAATTAGTACTATACTCATTAAATACATGTCCCTGTGACTTAAATCTTTGGTCTCTACATTGCTGGTTGAGCTCTGAATCTTAACAGACTTTCAACATCTACTGTTCAGTTTATTGGATACCCCAGGACAACTAACCAAAGGATGCTGATGGACAGAGACCATCCCCAAAATCAAAGATTATTCACAACTGCAAGCAAGACTGTTCCATCCATCTCCCCCATGGAATCTAAGCCCTTTCTCAATCAAAATCAGAGTGGGCAACAACATCCAAAAATTTCAAGATTGTGGAATAAATAAACATAAGGGTAGAATGCAACTATGGACTAAAGTAGACATTATTATTCTAGTAGAAGAATAACTTGTATCATTGATATAAAGGCAGTGAACACCAGAGGTTCTGAAGGGAGTGAGAAGGAAAAATAGGTGTAACACGGGCATTTTGGGGACACTGAAATTGTCCTACATGATATTGCAATGATGAATACACATCATTATACATTTTATAAAATCTATAATATTCTGTGGTGCAAAGTGTAAACTATAATGTAAACTAGAGACAAAAGTAAGTAACAATGCTTCAATATGTTTTCATCAATTGTAACAAATGTACCACATTGATGAAAGATGTTAATGGGGAAATTGGGGGAGGGGAGGGAATGGGATATATAGATTATCCCATATATATTTTCACTTTTATAAATTTTATTTTACTGAAATATATAATTCATACATGAAAACACATAAACAATAAGTGTACAGAAAAATTGTGAACTTACAAAATAAACATGCATAACATCATCCAATGGTCCCCTATAGTTTTGCTGTAACATTCATGTAATACATTGCTTCTTTAAAAAATAATATACATAAGAAAAAAATGGATAAATGGGACCTTCTCAAAATTAAAACACTTTTTGCACCACAAAGACTTGGTCAAGATAGTAAAAACACAGCCTACACAATGTGTGAACATATTTGGAAATCACACACCAACAAGTGTTTTATGTAAATTTTACATAAAGAAATCCTACAATTCAACAATAAAAAGATAAAAAGTCTGATTAAAACTGTGTAAGAGACTTGAATAGACATTTTTTTAAAGAAGAAATACAAACGGTGAAAAATCAAATGAAAAAAATATTCAACATCACCTGGTATTAGAGAAATCAAAGCTATAATGGGATAACATTTTACACCTACTAGAATGGCCAATATGAAAAAAAGAAAAAGATAAGTTTTGGAGAGGATATGGGGATATAGTGATGCATATTCACTTTTGGTGACAATGTAATAGAATATAGTTACTGTGGAAGATTTCTTGACATTTCTAAAGGAAGTTAGATATAGATCTGTCATATGACCCAGAAATGCTCCTGCTAAGTATATACCCAGAATAACTGAAGACAGGGGCATGAATAACATTTGTACACTGATGTTCAATTGCCAAAAGTTTGATAACCCTGGTGTCTATCAAAGGATAAATGGATAGACAAATTGTGTTGTATACACACAATGGAATATTATCCAGTTGTAAGAAGTAAGAAAATCTTGAAGCATATGACAAAATGGATGAACCTGTAAGACATTATGTTGAGTGAAGCAACCTTGTCCAAAAGTACAAATATTGTCCGATTTTGCTATTATCAACTAAATATAATGAACAAACTCTCGGAGTTAATCACTAGAATATAAGTCATCAGAGATTAGAGAATTGAAAGCTGAAGTTTAATCTGTGTAGAATTCCTAAAATTGTTGTTTTCAAATGTTTGGAAATGAATAGAAATTGTGAAAGCACATCACAGATTTTGTAATTAGTAGCACTAACCATATGCGTATGATAGTTGTTGAATGGAAAAGTCTAATGTCATTATATCACTAGAAGGAAAGCTAACAAATAACAACTAGGATTGTATAGCATAGCAAGCCTTCTTGTGAAAAATAAATATGGTTAATAGTGGATATTAAAAATGTTATTCTCTGAAACAGAACAAATGTATGTTAATGTTATAAGAGCTTAATACCAGGGTGATATTTGGGCAAAAATACAACAAAAACAAGCTACGGGCAGTTGTATATAGTAATATACTAATACTCATACATTAATGGTAAAAAGTAAGCATGCTGAGTGAAAGAAACTAGACAAAAATTACTGCATGTTGTTTGATCCAACCATGCAAAATGTAAAAATAAATAAATTGCAGAGACAGATATAGATTAGTAGTTGTGTATGGCAGAGGAAGGATAGATACATTGGGAGGTGATTAATAATGGGTAAGATTTTTGTGTTCATTTTTGTTGTTGTTCCTTCTTTTCTTTTTTTGAAGTAATTAAAATACTCTAATATTGTTTTAAGTAATGAATGCACAACTTCATGTTATAACAAATGCCATTTATTCTACCCTTTAGATTAATTGTATTGTTAATGTATAAGTTTCAATAAAATTAACTCAAAAAGATAATCAGAGGTTTAGACATGAGCAAAAACTACAAGTCATACTAAGACACTGGAAGTTATGGCTAAGTAAAGAGAACAAATTACAACATCAAAAGAAATATAAATTTGGAGCAGTAATCAAAGATGTTCAAACAGGTATCCTATATCAATTCAAAGAGAGGAAAGAAAATATTTATAAAGAGGTGAAGACTAATAAGAAGCTTATATGTGAGCAATAAGAAGAACTTAAAAATATAAAAGATATGTAAAAATTATTGGGATGAAATGCAAAATACTAGAGATGATTAAATATACACTGGATGCATAAGACTTCAGATATGCCCAGTCAAAAGTAATAAATCAACAACCTAAAAGACATGAATATAAAAATCATATTGTCAGAAGAATGGATTGAGAAAAGAATAGAAAAAAATTGAGCCGTATCTCAGGGATTGAGGGACAGCTCAAAGCACACATACATAAGCATTATGAATGTCCCAGAAGGAGAAAAGAAGGGGAAATGGGCAGAAAAAATATTTGAGGAAATAATAGAAGAAAATTTCTCAGCTTTTATGAAAGACATAAATATAAATGTCCAGGAAGCATAATACCCTCAAGAGAGAATAAATCTTAATAGACCTACTATGAGATGTTAAATGCCAAGGTAAAGAAAATTCTGAAAGAAGAAAGAAAAGTGAATCATAAATAAACAAAAAAACTATACAGTGACTCAAGAAAAGAATATAGGGCATAAACAGACCAATTTCAAGTAAATAAATTGACTCAATCATCAAAAATCTCCTTAACAAAGAGGAGCCCAGGACCAGAATGCTTCACAGATGAATTCTATGAATGATTCCAAGGATAGTTAATATCAATCTTTCTCAAACTTTTCCAAACTATTGAAGAGGAAGGAAGAAAACCTAACTCATTTTATGAGGCCAAAATTAGGTTAATACCAAAGCCAGATAAAGATACTCTAAGAAAAGAAAATTACAGAAAAAAAATATTTTATGAATATAGATGCAAAATTCTTCAAAAGTAATTGCATATTGAAATCAACAGCACATCAGAAGATTTATACACCATGATCAAGTGGATTTTATTTATATGCAAGGGTGGTTTATTCAGTAGAAAATCAATTAATGTAATATGCCACATTAATGCAAAGGGAAAAAGCATATGATCATCTGAATTGATGCAGAAAATTCATTTGAAAAAATTCAGCATGCTTACCTGACAAGAATAATTACAAAAGAATGAAGAATATGAAACTTCCTCAACATGATAATGGGTCTGTATGAAAAACCCGAAGCTGATATCATACTCAATGGTGAAGACTGAAAGCGTTCTCTCTAAGATTTGAAATAATACAAAGATGCCTACTGTCACCACTGCTATCATTTTACTGGAAGTACTAGCAAGAGAACTTGGGGAAGAATAAGAAATAAAAGACATCCAAATATGAAAGGAGGAAGGAGAATTTTCAATATTTTTAGATGACATGATTCAATGTACAAAATGTCACAAAAATTAACAACAAAGCTACTGGGGTTAATAAATGAATTTAGTGAAGTGTCAGAATACAAGATCAACATGCAAAAATCAGGAGTGTTTCTTTACTCTAGTAATGAGCAATCTGAGAAGGAAATCAAGGAGAAAATTCCTTTTAAAATAGTAACTAAAATAATCAAATATTTAAGAATAAATTTAACTAATGATGTAAAGAAATTATATACAGAAAAAGACAAAATATTTCAACATCTCCTTTTGTGGTCATTACTCCCAGCAATAATAGCGTTATTGAATAAAACAATAAAAATGAACAAAAATTTTAATATTTCATCATAAGTAATTTTATTCTTGTTCTTGAAGTCATGCAATCAAATTTAACGATAAATTGCATTGATTTTCTTCTTCGTTAAACTTTTAAAACTATTATGCATGTTTACTAATTATCCCAAGTTGTTTTTCTGTATTTTAACTAGAAATTACAAAACATATTTGAACTCATCAAATTATTAATTTAAATATGTTCACATTTTTTTTGGTAATTTTTGGGTGAATACAATTTTTTCATATATGCAAATGAAATGATTTTAAAAGATCTTTAGATCTAAACCTTCTGATGAACATTAGAGTTAAAAAATAATCAAATTTGAAATAATTTAGAGAAGAATGTTTCATATGTTCACTACATTGGAAAGTGAACAATATTATTTGCAAGTGATAAAATAACCATGAGATAGGATAGAGAAATAATGTGGTGAGTTAGAGAAGCAGGTGTCTTATTGGGCCATAAACTGACAAGGCAAAAAAAAAAAAAAAGGAAATTATTATTTCAAGCAAGTTATGTCTATATTTGTCTTCTGATAATTGACGCATATTTTTTGCATCTCTTTTAATTTGAAAGTCTGGGATTTCTTCAACTTGATTAAGCATATACTTACTTTGATGGTTTGAAGCTATATGGACCCATAAAAGAATATTCCTAAAGATAATACATTCCTGTGTGTGTACACCTATTGTAATTAGGACACTTTGATTATGTTACTTCTTAAGGCATGACCAAGTATGAGTCTTAATCCTCTTACTGGAGTCTTTATAAAAATATGAATATAAATATAGATAGAGAAACAGAAGAAGCAGGAAGCTAAAGAAAAGAAACCTGGAAGAGAAGGGAGAGGCCAGCAGATGCTGCCAAATAACTTGCCATGTGAGAGTACCATCTAGGATCACCTGCAGCAGAATTTAGGGAGAAAGCATTGCCAGTTGAAGCCTTGATTTGGACATTTTTCTCAGCCTCAGAACCACAAACTTGTAAGCTGATAAATCCACATTTTAAAAGGCAACCCATTTCTTGTATATTATTTTTGACAGGTTAGCAGATTACAACACTTACCTAAGACAAAAGATCCCAAATATTATGAAATATATGAATACAACAGATGGAAAAAATCTAACAAACAACTGACATTGGATCACTGGCATTCTGATGTCTACAGATTTGAAATGATTTGTAAATATTCAGAATAAATAAAGCAAGAACATCAATACCAGTATAGGTATTGATACTGCCACACAAAGCCTGATTCAGAGAATAACTTATTTTCTTTTCTTCCAATGTTAAAAAGTGCATGTAAATCCCTCGAATTCAAAGACCATAACATGAACTAAACAGAGACTAGGGTTCTGGCAGTTTCTATCTGCCAAGAAGCTACAAAATGAGACATGGTTCGACATTATTGAAATTGACAACAAATAACCTAACATGTGAAGACAGAGCCTTATGTAAGTGGCAGGGCTATTTGAAGAATAAATTTTTGTGCTCATTTCATGTAAAAGAATCTTCAATGGGAAACTCTTCTCAGTTTCAGATTTCCATGGATCACATAAATGGATAAAACCTTGTGTTTTCTTCAAAAAAATTCTGAAGTATTTTTGTAGTAATTTTATTTTAAAACCTCATGATGCCTAAATACTATAAAAGCAACACTGGATTTAACTTTAAAAACTGAGCAATTAGTTCAAAAAATTGCTTTCAAACCCTGATTTGTTTTAGTAACTCTAAAGCTGATATTTTTATTTTGCTTTTTCTAGGTAGTTTAGTAGTTCTTGCACAACAATACTTGGAAATAACAGATGGGGTGCTTTCCAATTATATGATTAATGTAAAGGTCTTGGGGTGTATGGATGCACCTTCCAATTGATGATTCTTGTTGTGTTTCTATTTTAACATTGTATTTTAAAATGTTCTTAGTGCAGTATAAAAACCTTTGTTGATGTTTTAATTGTTTTGTGGCTTTAACCATAACACACAAGGAAAGGACACAGACACTGTAGTGGAATATATATGATCAAGTTTTGTCTCCATTACTTGCCCTCTATGTCGAATCAGGCAACTTCTATATTTAATAAATATGGGAATTATTCCTACTATCTACCTAAGAGGGACAGTGAGAGTCTGAGTATTTAATATTTACTTAAAGTTCTTATAACCCTGACTACTATTAGAGAAACATACAAAGAGTGTCAAAATTGGTTTAATATAATGTACAAACAAGGACCTTATAAATAAGCTCTTCCCTGAGGTAACTTTGCCAGTATCACATATAGAGCCTATATATATATATATATATATACACACATATATTTTAAGAGGTGCTTAGATTACCCAAAATATTACACGGAACCCACTGGGATTCCCATGTTGCCCACCTCCCACACCTCCCACCACATCCCACACAAACATCTCCCACAGTGTGGCCCACCACCCTCAATGGACTTACACATCCTGGAGCCTTGCCATCAACCATATACCACAGTTCACACTGTAGACCACACTCTCTCCCACTCAGTTCTTAGTGGTGTGTGCTGATTTAAAATGGCCTACATCTGTTGCCACAACAGTACTCAGGACAACCTCCAACTCCCAAAGAAGCCCCTGTATTTCAACTGCTTGTCCCCTCCCTACCCCAAAAGTGTCAAATGGCCACTGGCTCCACCTCATTGTTATAATTTCTTGCATTGCTAGAATCACCATATGTGAACAAGAGAATACCATCAATATTAAAAGAGAAGCTCTTTTTAATATTTTTGGTTTTATATAAGCTCTATATTACATAAATGTTACATCAAAATTACAGGGGATTCTTATATACCCCGCCTCCACTCCTACCACACTTTCTCACATTAACAACATCTTTCATTAGTGTGGCACATTTGTTACAATTGATGAACACATTTGAAGCATTGTACTGGTCAAGTAGTATAGTTTACATTACAGCTTACACTTTGCCCCACACAATTTTATAGGTTTTGACAAAATGTATAAGGACCTTTATTCATCATTGCAATGTCATGCAGGACAATTCCAATGAGCCATAAATGCCCCACTTTGCACCTATTCTTCCATTTCTCTCCCCACAGAATCTCTGGTGGGCCCCTAGCACCAAATACCAATTCTTTCACTGCTAGAGTAATCATAAGTCTACTTTAGTCCATGGTTGCTTTCTCACTTTTTGTTTGTTCACTCTGAAATTGTGAGGATTTTGGAGGGGTGTTGCCCACCCTGTTTCTGGGTGATAGGGTGCTTAGATCCCCCAGGCATTGTCCATCATCATTCTTTTGTTAGTTGTCCTGGGTGAGTCAGAAGAAGTGGTGAGTAGGTGTTACAACAGAGTCAGGCCTCAAACAGCCTATGACAGACTGAAGATTTAACACATTTTTAAAAAATTTACCATGTGTCTGCTACTATACATCTGAGATTCTTCAATAACAAGGGAAAAAATATTGTCTCAAACAATGTTTAAGTTATGAAAATCTAAATTATTATTTCAAAATCATTGAATACTTTTAACATGGACAGTTAAATACTTTTATAATTAATTAATTAATCTCATATGAAGATTAGCATAAGAAATAAAATTTTAAAAGTTCTAAACGTGAAAATTTTGATTTTAGTAAAATTTAGGATGAATAGCAATTTGATATATTTAGATGAGAAAACACATTAGACAAAAATAGATCTTTCACACCTTAGGAGTATTTAAGCATAAAAGAATTGATTTTTAAAATAGATTTCTTATACATAGAAGTTTAAAAAAGACAAGTTAACTAGTTGAGATTATAATGTATGGACCTTTCAGGCCTTCATATTCTAAGATCCTCCTAGTTACTTCAAACGATTCTTCAAACTGACACTTTAGATTAAAGCATACTTTATTTTTTAAAGTATTAAAAAGTACTAATTATATATCAATATATTGTTAAGAAAAATAATCTTTTCAACAAATTATGGAGTACATGAAATATCATTTCTGAAAATCACTTGAACAATGTAAGGGTACTTTGTATGTTAATTTAGTCTTAAGCTTTTTACATACTATATACTATATACTATGACTATGCTTAACTTCTTACACTCCTTTCACTTCTGTGCCATTAAAAAGAACAACTTGTATATTTCCTAAATGCTCTAGAGGATCATATATAAAGTTATATGGTGTTAAAGAAGGAAGAAGAGGCAAACAAAATTACTCCAAAGTTGAAAATTCTTATTAGCTGTCAAGTCTCTCTTGGTTCTCTTTGGTTCTATAAAATAATTTTGTGGGAAGGAGAAGATTAAGTATATAGCAAGAAAGACTTTTTAATAATTAACAATTTTATAATCCTTATATCTTATTTAATTTGCATGTGCATTTCTCTAATTGACACAGGTATTGCTGCTTTACACTGACCGACTCAATTCAATGTAATTATATATTCATGCCTAATAAAATAGTTATATTTAGAGAAAACAAAATTAATTCACTGCCAAGAATTCAACTGCTTTTTCAGTGTTGTTTGATTTTTTTAATTGAATCATTTTTACTCTATCCCTCCTTTACTTTGATACCTAAGACATGTATTTTCACAGAAACCAGTAGTAACAACAAATATAGGAAAAATGCCAAATAAATCCTTAATCAAACATTTTTTATTTAATTGACCTGATGGAAAAAATGCTACAGTAGATTAAATAATTACACAAATTCTAACAATCAACAGGAAAAAAATATGAAATAAACTTCATGCATATTTTTTTAAAAATATGTATTTTACCTTTCAATTATGTTGATTTCATCCTTTAATATGAATTTATAAAACCAATTGTTGAAGTAAAAAATTATATTATTGAAATACAATTCAGAACTCATATATTTTTAGCACTGAAGAGCTTCAATGAATTTAAGCCAAAGTAAGGTGTCCACAGTGTTTTGAACTACATCTGATGATCAGTTATTTATTATTTCTGTCCATAATTGTTGGAGAACTAGTAATGGTTATATAGTTTTACACTCCTTTAAATAAACATAATTAATATAATGCAGTAGTTTTATAACCAAAGATCATAGCTGTTAATCATTAGTTATCTGGAATTTCCTAGGTTGAGCATGATAATAGAAGGGAATGCTTCCAACCATAAGATACAAGTCACTATAGATTGTGGCAACCAGTGACTCTGACTATGCTTTTCCAGGAAAGAAGGTAGTATTGTTCTGTGTAGAGTGAATTTTATTTATTTGATATTGTCTAGATGGTACATTTTAAAATGAGACAAATTTTAGGAATGTCTTGAACAATGTAATGCCTATGTATTAGCAAAACCACTCTATTCACTTCCTATTTTTTCAACAAAATAGCATATAAGCCCATTGAGATTCCCTCTATTCAACCCTTTCCTACCATGTCATTGCCCTTTGTGCAGTGTCTTTTTCTCTCTTCACAAAAGCATGAACAGACTGAACAGTGATGAAGAATACTACTATGCCCTCAAGGCAAATTATATCACTCATATCAGTTTTTGGTTTTGTATAGCCTTTTTGTTTTTTCTTTTATTTTTATTGATTTTATAGTTTGTCATATTATCAACAGTTTTTAGTATATGAAGTCAAATTACTGAATCTCAATCAGCAGGCATATGGTTTTATAGATAAAGAACACTTAAACAGGATTATTCTTTTAGAAGCCTCAATAGATTAAATGCTGAGGTAAAGGAACAGGGAACCTGGAAACATGGTCCTGGCCCTTTAAATACTCTCTAAATAAGTAAACATACTTGTTTTCCATGAAATCCAAACTTGCCTTTAAAAACAAGAAATATAATGCCTTGCATATCTGTTAAAAAGTAAAAATGCCATTTCACGTATTTGTATAGAAGATTACTTATAATTGCTCTCTCATTTATGCAGTCTCTACACCTTGCAAATAAGGACTAAGCAAAACCCTAGACTATCTTCATGTATCTGTAATGAAAATATCCATATATAGAGATAAAGGTATAAACAGATAAAAGATTATAGATAGAGAGATTGAGAGTTAGAGGTGCAGAGGTATATAGAGATAGAAAAGAGATACAAAGATAAAGAGATAGATGATAGATATAGGGAGAGAGGATTTATAGAGATGTATGAATATTTTACTTTTAAAAACAAATCCATTCTATTGATACGTAACAATAAAGCATGAAATTCGTTCAAAGTATGTAAGCAATGGTACTTGGTATAATCACATAGTTGTATGTACACTTCAATCATTATTAGAGCATATTCATTATTTTCAAAAATAATAAAAAACAAAAAACAGACAAACAAGAAAATAAAATTAACAAATTTCAGAGTCTTAATGTATTTCCTCAAAATTCTGAGAGTGTAAACTTGGTAAATTTTATTGTTAAACTAATTTAAATCAGCATGCAGTGACATTGCAAATAGTAATGAGAAAAATTACATGATAATGATATAGTGTTGAAAATAGCTGTAACACTATATATATGTATATATATACATATATATATATATAAGTTTGAGGAAGAAAGAGAAAGAAGTTGGAACATTGTAAAATGAGCATGGGACTAAAATTTTTCCTAATCTATGCAGGATAATGAATAAGGAAGCAAAGAATGGGGAGATGGACTAATGAGACCACTGGAACAGAATTTGTTCTTCTGGGGCTATTTCAACACTTTAAAGACCCACATTTCTTCATCACTCTCATCTTTTTAAATTTTTTTTAAAGAGATACTTAGGTTACATAAATGTTACACAAAAATTATAGGGATTCCCACGTTCCCCACCTCCCACATCTCCCACAACCTCCCACATAAACATTTTTCATTAGTGTGGCACATCACCTGCAATGGATATACACATCTTGGGGTTTTGCCACCAAGCATGGACCATAGTTCACATTGTAGACCACACTCTCTCCCACACAGTTCTGTATGTTATATGCTGAGGTAAAATGGCCTATATCTGTCATTGCAATATCACTCAGGATAATTCCCAAGTCCCAGAGAAGCCCCTGTATTACAATTACTTTTCACTCTCCCTGCCCCCAAAGCATCCAGTGGCCACTGGCTCCACATTAATGCTGAAATTTCTTCCATTACTTGAATCACAATAATTCAGTAACAGAATACCAGTAAGTCCACTCTAGTCCATAGCACTCCCCGCAATTCTGAGGAGTCTGAGATGGTGATGTCCACTCCACCTCCAAGTGAGAGGGTGCTTATATCCCACGGATAAGATGGATGGGGTTATCCTGCCTGAAGTTGCAGACTCTCTCCATTTCCTGGGATGGCCGTTGTCCATCATCATCTCCCCGCCAGGTATCCTGGTTGAGTTCATTGAGCTGTAGAGTAGGAGTTGCAGCTGCACTGAGATTCCAGACCCAGCTGGCACATGGGTGGGCCCAAGTCTCCAGTCTCTGGAAGTACACCTACAAACTCCAGTACCACATATAGGTTTGAATAGAAGGGACTGGTGGACTGTGTGCAGGGTGGACATATTTGAGTCCCTCTCTCTCACTCCCAGGAGCACAAATTCCAAAGTACGGCCCACTGAAAAGGCACAAAACTCTGGAGCTATCCACCCTGATATAGGACCTGGGTGTCTCCAGAGCCTTCAGGAGCCCCTCTATTTGGGGTAATATCCACATTGGAAGCCTATGAGATCCTACTGAGATATGTATAAGTGTTACCTCTGGGAGGATCTCCCAACTCACTTTGAAGTTTCTTAGCCATATGAACTCATTTGTCTTTACCTTTGCCCCCTTTTATTCAAGGTCTTTTTCCAGTGGTATTGCCAGTTGACACTAGGTAGTAATCCCTCGTTGACAGGGAGGGTCATCCCTGGGAGTCGTGTCCCATGCTGGGAGGAAGGCAATGCATTCATATGATGAGTTTGGCTAAGAGAGAGGCCACATTTGAGCAACAAGGAGGCTCTCAGGAGGCAACCCTTAAGCACCCCATAACAATAGGCTAAGTTTCAGTTTCAAGAGCAAAACCTCGTAAGACTAGTCATCAATAACAAGAGCCCATTAGTGGATCATCCTACTTAACCATACACTTCCCATGTACTTGGGGAACTGTTGCTGCTCCCTTGGAGAATGTGGCAGAGGTCTCCTGGCTGGGAATTCAGTATTCTCTCATTTATTGAGTGATCCACTGTGACCATGTCCCACGAGCATTTTCTATATCTTTTATGTATATTCAGGTGAACTTCCTCCCATGAAACCCACATCCCTGACCACCCCCACCAACGATCCTCTCCCACCTTCTGTGATCTAAAGCTTCTTTAAATATGAAGCCAATTCAATAGCCAAATACAATTAATAGGAAAATGAGATGATAATGATAAGTTTAAATGTAAGAGATAACATACTTGAAAACTTAAAAAAAAAAAAAAACTAAAAATAAAATTAAATTAAAGGATTGAGATATTCGAAAATGGGAAAAAGAAATTTAAAAATTTTTTTTTGACATTTTGCCTTTTATCACTTCAATTTCTTGTGTCCAGTCTGTACCGTGGCATCCTCCCCCTCTCACTCCACAGTGTCTCACTATTTTTCACTTAATTTTCAAAGAAGTTTTAAGTCACAGCAAAGTCACACACAGAGTACAAGAGACTCTTTTATACCCAACCTCTTCCCCCTTTCCTCACCCCATATAAAACCTTTTTGTATGTGGATGGTAGCATTGTTATAACTTCTATACAGATAGTGAAACATAGCTACTAAACATTGTCAATGGTTTACATTTTAGACCATAAAATTTTATACATTTTGAGATATTAACCATGTCCAGTGTCCATCACTGTAAGGTAATGAAGAACATTACCACTGACCACTAAATATCCTCTGTTTGGTCTATTCTGTTCCTCCCTCCCCATACCCAGGGGCACTAACGACCCCCTGATTTGACTCATTGGATGACAAGATTCATAGTTACATGCAACAAGAGGTCTTGACACACTGGTTTGTCCTTCCCTATAAGGAAACCCCTTACTCATAAAAGATGCCCACCTGTCCATTTCTGGACAAATTGGTCCTCCCAAAGATGGGAGTCCATCTCCTTCCCACTCATTGTGTGGGTCTCCACTCACTGATACAACACACTATGACAGGATGAACACTCAGACAATCCCTAGAAGCCTGCTCGGGATGCGTCTTGTCCCGAATGCTCCCACAACAAACACCCTAAACCAGTGACACTTACTTGTCATATTGCCATAAGAACATTCCCAACACTGCACATTCAACCTCATACCCACAAATCCCAAGGGTTCACCTGGCCTCTCTCCCATGTCTCCCCCCAGTATCCTGGGTATTCTAATCCACCCTTCTCAATCTACCCACTTGTCAACCCTGTACCACCAAACACAATAACATCACTACCCACCTGTCCTATGCCATCAATATGCAACTACAATCTATCACTTCACCATAGATTGTGTCTGTATGGATGATGGCTCACAATTTTTTCTTCTCTTCTCTTTCTTGTATCCTATCTTTCAGACAATGGTTCTTAGAGATTGCTAAACTTCTTTAATTCATATCAGTGAGGTCATGTACTGCTCATCCTTCAATGCCTGGATTGCTTCACCCAATATAAGCTCTTCAAGATTCATCCATGTTATTCCATGTGTTAGCACTTTATTCCTTCTAACAGCTGAGTAATATTCCATTGTATGTATGTACCACATTTTGTTTATCCATTCATCTGTTGATGGGCACTGGGGTTTATTCCAACTTTTGGCAATAATGAATAATGCCGCTATAAACATTGGTGTGCATATATCTGTTCATTTCTTTGCTTTCAGTTCTTCTGGGTATATACTCAGCAGTGGGATCGCTGGATCATATGGAAGATCTATATGTAGTTTTTTGAGAAACTGCCAAACTGTCCTCTACCATGACTGGATCATTCCACAACCCCACCAGCAGTGGATGAGGGTTCCCTTTCCTCCACATCCTCTCCGACACTTATAGTCTGCTGTTTTTTTAATAGCCACCATTCTAATGGGTGTAATATGGTATCTCATTGTAGTTTTGATTGACATTTTCCTAATAGCTAGCAATGTCGAGCCATTTTTTTCATGTGCTTTTTAGCCATTTGTATTGCTTCCTTGGAGAAGTGTCTTTTCAGGTCACTTGCCCATTTTTAAAATGGATTTTTTTTTTTAATTTTTGAGGTATAGGATCCCTTTATATATATGCAGGATATTAGGCTTCATCAGATATATGGTTGCCAAATATTTTCTCCCATTGGGTAGGCTGCCTTTATATTTTCTTGATAATGACCTTTGAGGTGCAAAAGTTTTTAATTTTGAGGAGATCCCATTTATCCCATTTATCTATTTTTCCTTTTGCTGCTCATGCTTTGGGTGTGAAGTTCATAAAACCATTTTCTATTACAAGGTCCTGTAGATGCTTCCCTACATTATCTTCCAAAGCCTTTATGGTCTTGGATTATATTTATATATTTGATCCATCTTGAGTTGATTTTTGTATAAGGTTTGAGATGGTGTTCCTCTCTCATTCTTTTGGATATGGATATCCAGTTCTCCAAGTACCACTAGTTGAAGAGGCCATTCTCTCCCAACTGAGTGGGCTTGGTAGCCTTGTAGAATATCAGATGACTCTATATGCGAGGATTTATATCAGAACTCTCAATTCGGTTCCATTGGTCAGTATGTCTATCCTTGTGCCAATATGAGACAGTTTTCACCATTGTAGCTTTGTAGTATGTTTTAAAGTCAGGTAGTGTGATACCTCCAACTTCATTTGTCTTTTTCAATATGTCTTTGGTGATTCAGGGCCTCTTACCCTTCCAAATAAATTTTGTAGTTAGTTTATCCAGTTCCTTAAAAAATGATGTGTTGAATTTTATTGGGATTGCATTAAATCTGTAGATTAGTTTTGGCAGGATAGATACCTTGATGATGTTTAGTCTTCCTATACATGAACAGGGAATATTCTTCCACTTATTTAAGTCTTCTTTGGTTTCCTTTAAAAGTGTTGTGTAGTATTCTGTATATAAGTCCTTTACATATTTAAATTTATTCCTAGGTATTTGATTCTTTTAGTTACTATTGTAAATGGTACTTTTTTTCTTGATTTCCTCATCAGATTGCTCGTTATTGGTGTACAGAAATGCTACTGATTTTTGAGCATTGATCTTATAGCCTATGACGTTACTGAAATCCTTTATAAGTTTTGGAAGCTTTGTTGTAGATTTCTCAGGGCTTTCTACATACAGGACCATGTCATAAGCAAACAATGATGTTTTTACATCTTCTTTTCCACTTTGGATGCCTTTTATATGTTTTTCTTACCTCAGTGCTCGAGCAAGTACTTCTAAGACAATGTTAAATAGGAGTAGAGATAGTGAGCATCCTTGTCTTGTTCCTAATCTCAGAGTGAAGGCTTTTAAGATTTCACCATTTAAGATTATGTTAGCTTGGGTTTTTCATATATACCCTTAACAAGTTCAGAAAGTTTCCTTCTATTCTTATCTTTTTCAGTGTTTTTATCAGGAAAGGATGTTGTATTTTGTTGAATGCTTTTTCTGCATGTACAATGATGATCATGTGGTTTCTTTCTTTCAGTTTGTTTATGTGGTGCATTACATTGATTGATTTTCTTATGTTGAAACATCCTTGCATACCTGGGATGAAACCCACTTGGTCATGGTGTATAATTCTTTTGATATGTTGTTGAATGCGATTAGCAAGTATTTTTTTTTGAGGATTTTAGCATCTAGATTCATTAGAGAAATTGGTCTGTAATTTTCCTTTCTTGTGGTATCTTTGTTTGGCTTTGATATTAGGGTGATGTTGGCATCATAGAATGAGTTAGGCAATGTTCCTTCTACTTCTATTTTTTGGAAGAGCTTAAGCAAGATTGGTGTTATCTCCTTCCAGAATGTTTGGCAGAATTCAGCTGTGAAGCCCTCTGGTACTGGGTTCTTCTTAGTTGAGAGGCATTTTTATGACTGAGTTTTTTCTTTACTTGTAATTGGACTGTTGAATTCATCAATTTCTTCTTTCATCCATGTAGATTGTTTGTTTATTTCTAGGAATTTGCCCATTTCCTCTAAATTATCATTCTTGTTGGCATATAATTTTTCAAAGTATTTTTTTATGATACTCTTTATTTCAGTGGGGTCAGTAGTGTTATTCCCTTATTCATTCCTTATTTTATGTATTTGCATCTGCTCTATCTTTTTCTTTGTTAGTCTGGCTAAGCACTTGTCAATTTTATTGATTTTCTCGAAGAACCAACTTTTGGCTTTGTTTATTTATTTATTTTTGCTTTCTTCTTTTCTATTTCATTCAGTTTTACTCTAATCTTTGTTATTTCCTTCTTTCAATTTCCTTTGGGGATAGTTTGTTCTTGTTTTCCCAATTCCTTCAGGTGTGCAGTTAGATCTTTAATTTTAGCTTTTTCTTATTTTTTAATATATGCATTCATGGCTATGAACTTCCCTCTCAATACAGCTTTGGCTGCATCCCACAGTTTTGATATGTTGTGTTGTCATTTTCATTCGTTTCAAGGTACTTACTGATTTCTTTTCAGATTTACTCCTTGACCCACTGTTTCTCTAAGAATGTGTTGTTTAACTTCCATATATTTGTGCCTAATCTGGTTCTCTGGCCCTTAGTGATTTCCATTTTCATTCCATTGTGGTCAGAGAAATTATTTTGTATAATCTCAATCTTTATGAATTCATTGAGAGTTGTTCTGTGCCTAGCATGTGGTCTATCTTGGAGTATGAGCCATGTGCACTTGAGAAGAATGTATATCCCACTGTGTTTGGGTGTAGTGTTCTGTATATGTCTATTAGGTCCTGGTCCTCAAATGTATTATTGAGAGTCTTTGTTTCTTTATTGATTCTCTGTCTAGGTATTCTGTCTAATGGTGACAATGGTGTATTAAAGTCCCCCACTATAACTGTAGAGGCATTTATTCTCCACTTTGCTTGTCTAATGTTGTCTCATGTATTTTGTGGAACCCTATTAGGTGCATACATGTTTATGATTGTTCTCTTTTCTTGAAAGATTACCCCTTTTACTAATATATAGTGTCCATCTTTGTCTTTTACAATAATTTTGCATTTCAAGTCTATTTTGCCTGATATTAGGATAGCTACACCTGCGTGTTTTTCATTATTGTTTGCTTGTATAATTGTTTTCCAGCCATTTATTTTCAACCTCCTTGAATCCCTGAATCTAAGGTTTGTTTTTTTGTAGAAAGCATATAGATGGATCATATTTCCTTATCCATTCTGCCAATCTGTGTCTCTTGATTGGTGAGTTTAATCCACTATCATTCAGTGTTATTACTCTCAATGAATTTCTTAGATAAGCCATATTGTCTTTTGAGTTTACATATGTCAATGTTGTTTTTATTTCTCTTTTTGTCTCTTTAGTTCTTCCTACACTCTCCTCCAACTCTCTTTCCCCTGTTTTTTCCTTTCAACTTGTAGAACTTCCTTTAGTATTTCTTGAAGTCTAGGTTTCTTATTGGCCTATCTGTTAATTTATGTTTATCTGTGAATATTTTTAACTCTCCAACATTTTTCAATGCCAGTTTTGCTGGATAGAGAATTCGTGGCTGGAAGTTTTTTTTTTCTTTTAGCACTTTGACTATGTCATACCACTGTCTTCTTGCCTCCATGGTTTCAGATGAGAAATCAGCACTTAATCTTATTGTGCTTCACTTGTATGTGATTGTTCTCCTTTCTCTTGCTACCTTCAGTATTTTGTCTTTGTCTTGAGCATTGGACATATTGATAATTATATGTCTTGGGGTAGCCATTTGGGATTTATACTGTTTGGGGTGTGCTGTGCTTCCTGGACTTGTACATCTATCTCCCTCATTAGGGTTGGGAAGATTTCAGCCATTATTTCCTTCAACCCTCCTTCTGTTCCCTTTCCCTTCTCTTCTCCTTCTGGGATGCCTATAATGTGTATGTTTGTGCGCTTTGTGTTGTTGGTTAATTCCCTAAGTTCCAGCTGGATTTTTTTCTTTTTATTTATGTGTTCTACTATCTGTTTGATTTCAGATGTACTGTCTTCCACATCACTAATTCTTTCTTCTGCCTGTTAAAACTTGCTCTTATGTGATTACAGCATCTTTTTGATTTCTTGGATTGTTCCATTTATCACCATCATATCCATTATCTTTTTATGTATGTTTTCAATTTCTTCAGTATGTTCTCCCAGTGCCTTATTAATATCCTTCATCTCTTCCTTCACTTCATTAACTTCATCCATGATATTTGTTTGAACAGCTTTGATTAATTGTTCATTGTTCTGAATCTCTTCCTGGTTTTTAGTTTGTTCATTGAAAAGGTCCATGTCTTCCTGTTTCTCAATATGGTTTGTAATTTTTTGTTGCCCTCTGTTCATCATTTTATCTTGATGTGTTTATTCAGTTAATTAGCTTCTCTTTCTGCTCTAGAGTTTTATTTAGCTGGTGGTTCTGTGTGTGTGCTAAGTTTTCTCTTTGACACTTTCTTCTTCTTGTTCTATTTCCTTGCTTTTTTCTATGTTCCCTTGAAGGAAAAAGATTAGGACCCAAGGAATTGAAAGAGGTTAGAAAGGAAAAAGGATAATAGTAATATTGATAAAAGTTAGAAGAGGTGTGTTATAAGACTTAGTAAAATGAATAACTCATGTGGGCAGTGTAGAGTAATAGGGAAAAAAGTGGAATATCTACAACAGAATGGGAAACTAAATAGAGGAAAGTATATAGCATGATTTATAAGTCCAGAATGGTGAGAGGAGAGTGAAAGAGTAAAGATAGGGCTGAAAGGAAAAAGTTAATAATAATAATAATAGTAATAATAAAGAAAACAGAATAGACAGGATAGAAATTGATATCCATGAAGTTGAGGACTAATGAAAAAAAGGTGGAATGTAAGAACCACAGCAGAAAGCAGAAGTTAGAAAAATAAAGGAAGGAAAAGAGATAGCGTTGGTAGAGAAAATCAATATACAAAGAGGATGGAAAATCATGGAAGGAGAAGCACAGCAAAGAAGAAACAAGCTAACAGCACCTAATTAAAAAAAAAGAAAGAAAAAAAGGGGGGGAGAGGAAAGAAACGCAAGAAACAAACAAACAAATGAAGGAAAACCAAACAAACACACAAGCAAGCAGTCAGTCAAAGCTAAGGAAGAACAGCATTTCTTCCTGGGCCCTTGTGGAACCTCTCAGTCTGCTTGTTTCATCAATCAATTACCCTGAAGGTTTCTATCTGCAGGCTGTTTCTATCTTGAGGCAGATTTTAGCAATTAAACTAAGTTAATTTTTATAAATTTATTTATTTAAAGTAACCTTCTATTTTATTTATTTATATTTATTTATTTATTTTTGTTGAAATAAGGACCCAAAAGAAGGCCTCTTCTAGTCCACCCCCTGTGCCGAGGGTACCCTAAATAGTCTCGTGGAAACTTAGCAAACACTTCTCACTGCCTGGCTTCCCCAGCGGAGCTGTGACTATGATACTCCTCAGCACAGAATGATAAAATTGGCTGACTCTGCCCCCTCCTGAGCCAAGCCTTGTATTACAGGGCAGTTAGGTAAATTGGGCTTCCTCAGAAGATTTGCTTCTTCCCTCAGCTTGGTGCCGCTTCAAGCTGGCTGATTTGTTCCCCAAACCTGCAAGGGGGTCCAGACAGCCAAATCCTCAGAAAGGAAACCACTCTCCACCTTCTGCCAGAACCCTCCCCCTCTCGTAGAATGCTCCCTCTCACCAGATTGCTGGCAGGAGTCGGGTCTTGCTAGCCCTTTTCCCTGAAGGAAGGGCTTAACTGGCTGGGAAAAAACTCACAATTTTATCTTGAGTAATCCACCTCACTATCTGGCTCACTCCAAATCGAAGTCCCAAAGGTTCTCACTCTGTGGGTTATCAGAACAGACCACTCGGAAATGATCCTGTCCCCAATCAGCTGTCCTCTGTGGAAGAGATGGTGAGTGCCCACCTAAACCAATGCCATCTTCCCCATGAACCACTCTCTCATCTTCTTGATGTTTCTTGTGACCCTTGTTGGAAATATTATGATGATGATTCTCATTTGGTTGGATTCTCGACTCCATACTCCTATGTACTTCCTTCTCAGCCAACTTTCCATCATGGACCTCCTGTATAACTCTAATTATGTCCCCAAAATAGCCACTGATTTTCTGTCTGGGAAGAACACCATTTCCTTTATTTACTGTGGAGTTCAGCTTATCATTTTCATGGTGCTCTGTGGAGCAGAGTGCCTTCTCCTGGCAGTCATGGCTTATGAACACTATGTTGCTATATGCCACCCTCTTTGTTACTCAATCCTCATGTGACCTACTGTCTGAACCTTCATGATGGCTGCCCTGTTCAATTCCTTGGTCCATGCCATATATACTCTGAATCTCCCTTACTGTGAATCCCGGGAAATACATCATTTCTTTTTTGAGATCTCAGGTCTACTGAAACATATTTGTGCTGATACATCATTTTATGAAAATGGGCTTTATGTTAGTGGTGTTGTGTTCTTCCTCATTCCAATAGCTGCCATTATGGCCTCATATGGACAGATATTATCTACTCTTTTGAAATTAGAATCAAAGTCAGGGATGAGAAAGGCTTTGGCAACCTTTTCCTCCCATATGACTGTGCTGTCTCTCTTCTATGGAACAGCAATCTTCAAGTACATTCTCCCCAAATCTTATTATACTGCTGAGAAGGATGAAGTAGTGTCTGTCTTCTACACTATTGTCACTCCTGTGCTCAACCCCCTCATCTACAGTCTTTGGAACAAAGATATGGCTGGAGCCTTTAGGAAAGTTCTGGTAAGATTAAGCCTCTTAAAAAGTTGATATCTATTGAGAATAAGACATAAGAGAATCAACTTATATAAAGAACTGTATTATTATAACAGAGATAGACAACATGCAACAACCAAACTATTACTGCTCTGGAGACAACTCATAGACAAATTTCTTCAACTTATTTTTATTAAAATCATAATGGAACAAACCACTTATTCTGGCTGAGATCCAGTTGAATTTCACAGTACTATTAATCCAGAAAGCTCTTTGTCTGAATACTCCCCAAATTTTCAGGTGCTAGAAAAAAATAGAGAGCACAAATACCTTTTGAAAGTACACAGAGAAAAAATGCACATCCTCAGCAATATAGATACTATGCTGAATTTTCACTTACCTCACTAAATAGCAGTATTATAATATTGCAACATCATTTTAAAGTAAACATTATTAAAACATTACTCATATCTTATGTTTCTCAGTTTAAGGTAACATTTAATTCTTAATATATTTTTCTATTTTGTACTTCAAATATACATTCTTTTTATCTTCTCACCATTTTATTCTGGAAGTGATATTCTGCTTTTGAACTAATATAAACACATATATTCTTTTAGTATTTAATAACATTTACCCAATCAATTATAATAATTAACTTATTATGTAAAAATCAACCAAAATATTATTAATTGTTAATGCCTTTCCTACATATATATATGTATTCAAGTATATATATGTATGTGTATATGCATCTGTGGTATATGCATCTGTATACACAACATAATAAAACATGTTCTTAATATTAGCCCATTCTTATGGGTGTAAACCCATTGTAAGTAGTACTATTTTATGAGGCTATTTCAGTTTAGGTGTAGCCCAAATCAATCAGGATGGGTCTTAATCCTATAACTGGAGTCCTATATAAAATAATGAATTTAGAGAATAAGAGAAAAAGCTAGAAACAGAGTAGCCAGAATATGAAATCAATGGTCCTTGGAAGAAGATTGACAGACCAGGAGATACTACCATATGCATATATGAATAACATAACCAATTTCTATCAATTTTGTTAGCTGATAAATATTCAAATGTGATAGTAATGGGTCCAAGGACATTATTATTTTTATTGAAAGATATTTCTTAAATAAATTTTATATTATGTAAATTTAAAATAACAAAATAAATGTATGCACCCCATATGTTTATGTAAACCTATTTGTGTGCCACACATTTGAAACAAAATTTAAGCTATACATTTTTATATATTTTAAAAAATAATTTTGTAAGTGAAGAATTACACCTTGCTAAAATTATAAAAATATATTTCCTTATTTAATAATATACCTTTAAAATTGTATGTGTGCCTTGTAACATTCTTCTTTGGGAATATTTTCAAAATGACTTTTATCCATGTATTATTTCTGGTCTTCTTAATTTTACATACATTTAACTAATTTATATTCCTTTATTATTAATGAAAAAATCACCTATCCATTCTGGGTTTTATAATTAAATGTTCTCAGTTTTTATAAAAATGAATTTATTTAGTTTCATTTTTCAATTTTGTTATAAGCATGTCTCATCACCCCACATTTTTGTCTTATAATTCTATTTTTCTTTACAATGGTTGGTGTTTCAATGTAAATTTAACTTCCTTATATTTCCAACTTCAGCAAGCTCTAGAGAATGCAATGTTAGATCAAAATATCATCTATTTAGCTAAATATCAATTTATTTCAATAAACAAAAAATTAATTGATTGGCTAGAACTGGTTCATGAAAGCATTAAAAGCAATTATAGAATTGTAGAATTATAGAATTAGAGAAATGCTGCTCAATATCAACTGATTCTTATATTTCAGTTTTACAATATTTTACTATATTCTATATTGCTTTTATTTGCAATTTATGTGATAACAAACACATCTTATAGCATATTTAATGCATGACAATTGGCCCTATGGGAATTTTGTGAAGAAATGATCCTTCAGTGCATAAATTTTACAGGAGAAGGTGTTAATAAATATGAGCTAAAATACATTTAAATATATGAAAAAATGTATTACTAGAAAAAATATTCCTTTGCTTCATACCACCTATCATTTCACTTACATAATTTTTTCACATTTCTCACATTCAACAGATAGCCAATTTTTAAGAAACTCTGTTATTCTAGTAGCAATAGTCCAGAATTACATAAACTGATGTGGATTAAATACCACAATTCTTTCTGTCACCCCATATACAAATCTTTGACCCAACCTATAGGATATCTGGTTCTTTTATTCAAGTGCAATGAAAGTGATTATTTGGTTATATGTAAACATAAGATTGCAGTATCTCTGGTGACTGTACTTCAGCTTATTCAGAAACTGTCTTTCTTCCCTTTTTAACATTTGAGTTTTGGCAAGCCTATCAGTAACAGATTCCTAACACATAATAAATGCATAAACATGTTTTCCAGGACTAGCCAACAGTTTATTCCACCACCCTCGTCACAACTAGTGATATATTAATGAACATTTATTCAAGTCAGGATGAATTGTTCCAATTGCTGGATGTTGTATATTTTAAACTATGTTACAAATCAGGAGGTTCCAAATTTATTCTCCATGGGAAGTATTCAACTTTCAAAGGTTTTTAGCCCTTCAAATTGTTTGAAGACCAATTCAACCATATTTAAAATTGACAGTTGTCACATAGATAAAATATAACTAATAGAAAAATCTTTAGATATTGCAAATATGGGCCCATATCTACCCATGGAACTATCAGATGTAGATGAGAAGAGTACTTTTGCCTATTCCAAGGAGGCTTCAAACATTCTACTCACTCCACAACTGTCCTTTTTTTCATATCTATTATTAGCTAGAAATTGGTGGATGCTCAGTTTCCTGTACCCTTTATAAGGAAAGCGTCACCATTTCTTGAGGAATGATTCATGAAGTTTAACTGCTGGGTACTAACATATACAAGATTCTAAGTTTGATACCCGGTATGGATTGAATTTTGTCCTTTAATAAGATATGTTCAAATTCTAACACCCAGTATCATGAATGTGATTTAATTTAGAACTTGGTTCTTCGAAGATATCATTAGAAATGATGAGGACAGAATGAAGATAAGCATCCTTATGAGGAAAGTAAATTTTGCAGAGAGAGAGAGAAAACAAGCCACATATTGGAGGCAGAGATTGAGTTGTGTCATGAATTTGTCACTGCCAGACCCTGAGAGACCTCAGAAAATGTATGACTCTGCCACAACATTAATGAGTGCCAGTGTCTAGTTCAGTTTATTAAGCCACCTGATAACTTTCTGGGATATTAAGCAACCCATTTTATTGTAATTTGTTTGGCCAGCCCTAGTTAACTAGGAATATAATTATGTCCAAAAATGACAAAATTGTATATGTATTTATCTCTCATCTAACAATATATGAGAATGTTTATTTCCTTCTTTGCATTGTTAACATTTTAGTTAAGTTAAAAATATTTTTGAATTTGCATTTTATCAATAATGATATAATTCTTAAATGTGTAATTACACATTTTTAAATTGTGTTTTTGAACTTTGCTATTCTTTATGTGTGTGTCAATATTATTTTTGACAGGTAAGAATTTTTTAACTGTTCTTCTTCCATGCAGAAATTGTATTTATTTTTACTGCTATGTCATCACATAACACACCTGGGTAGATTTTCATAAGACTTGTATGCACAGTTGGTTGCATAGTTTTGCTTCAAATATAGTTATCTAGGAAAGAGCTGTGGAAAGTCATTTTAGCTGATGTTTTGAATCACCTTGAACTATATACACTACTGAAGGATTTTGCAAAACTGATATGACCAAAAGCACTGAAAGTGAATTAAAAGTGTCAAATTGAAAGTAGAAGACTTCAAGGAGAGAAAATGGATGAAGATATCTGTACCAAAAAGAAGGTATCGTGATAAAAGAACATCCCCACCCAGGATTATGGAAAGGGCAAGTTGAACCCTGTACTTGACAAGCACAAGCCATCCTGGCACTTGGAGGGATGTTCAAGGAGAGTGCAAACAGACCAGGGTTCTGCTATGATTGGGCTTATCCTCTTGCATTTAGGCAGACTATGGCCTCCATTCTGAGGCTAAACTTTGGTGTTCTGAGAGACATGGCCACTGCTAAAACTTAGAAAACATGAAGCTGCTGCTCTATGAGCTTGGAGGGCAGAGCATTGTTGCATAGATGTCTCTCAAAACTTGCATTCTATTGGAGTTTGTCCTGCTGTGTTTCAGACTTTCTTTGGAACCCCTGATCCCTGTTTTCCTTCCAAATTCTCCCTTTGAATTGGGATTATTTATACTGTCCCATCATTTTATTATGGCAATAAATAACTTATTTTTCAGATTTCACAGATCCATCCAATAAAGAGGAATTTTGGCCCAGGTTGGAGCATACACCAAACTCATTTTGATGAGAGTTTGGAATTAAAGTTGTTACCTAAATGACTTAATGCTTTTGATATATGAGGGAATGATTGTTTGTTGCATACAGGAAAAACATGTCTTTTGAAGACACAGAGTGTAGACTGTCGTACATTAAATTATACATCCATTAAGAAAACAAATAAATGAAACAAAACAAAAAATATATTTTACTGTTAATCCATTATTGTGGTTATACAAATAGTATATTTTGATGATATTATTTTTATTTAAACTGTGGTCCAATCAAAATAGTTTTATGAAGTTAAAGCTATGTTGGGGAGTGATACTAGAAGTCCTAAGACCTGGAGGGTAAAGGATAGGAAATTTCCATGTAATGGTATAGCCAAGGAAGCCAGGGTTTTCTGTCCAGCCTAAAAGAAACTGACTTTCAGAGGTAACAAGCCTTCAAGGTACTGAAGCCCTGAGCAAATAAATTCCTTTTGTTGAGGATTCCCAATGTGGCATTTGTAATATTGGCCAGGAAACTAAGACAACCATTTTATTCGGTGCATTTTACTCCAAACATCATACCTCTATTTCAATAAAAAAAATATAAGAATTCAAAATGATTAAAAAACAGTCAAATGAAAGAGAATGAGGGAAAGAAAAATAGTCAATAAGGCAGGTTTTTAGAAAAATCAGTTCAGGGATTTACAATAACTATGACTATTAAGCTAAGAGTTCTAATAAAAAAGTTTGCAATATACAAGAAAAGATTAATAGTCTAAACAAGGACTTGGATACACTGAACACATACCAATTACTATTTTACAAAAACTATGTTTTTTATGTTGTTTTGAGTATCAGTCAAACCTGACATATTCATTAGATAATTTATGTTTTTTTTTTCAACTTTTCTTCTTTGCTTTCTTTTTCATCCAATATAAACTTGGGACTATTGAATGTACTCTAGCTTTAAAAAGCAGTTTTTAGTTTAGTATAACTGTTTAGTACATTTCATTATTACCTTTTTGCAAAAAAAATGCTATTTATATAAATATAATGTTCCATATGTATGAAAATAAAACACTCCAAGAATCATCAAATGATATCAAAATGGAAAAATTTTGGCAGGCCTCATATTTTGTATATTTATTTTTTGTCAAAATCCTCCTGTTCTCCATAGATAAAATTGACATCTCAATTCATGTAATTTATTTGTTCTGTTTTTGTTTTTTTTTGGAGGGAAGTTGTTCCCTTTCTTTTAATTATATTAATTTTATTTACAAAAACTCCATGTCCAACAAATGTACATTCCTTCATCCACTCAAGCCCAAACCATGGTAACTTTCATCTTACTTTCTGTTTTGGTGGATTTGCTATTTCTAGATCTATCTTACAAGTGCTAGGGCACAATATTTGCCCCTTTGTGTCTTGTTAATTTCAATAAGCATTATATTTTGAAGGTTTTTCCCAGTGGCAGCATGTCTCATAATTTCATTCTTATAGCTGAATAATATTCAATTGCATGTAGTCAATACATTTTGTTTATTCATTCTTTAATGGACATTTGGGTTTTTTACATCATTTGGCCCATTTTTTCTACTCTCTTTTTGCATATTGCTTTTTCACATTTGGAATTTGTGTTGATTTTTGTCACATTTTAAAGATTTTTATATATCCTGGATATTAAATCTTTATTTATGGTATGCACTTACTTTCTACCATTCTACAGCTTGTTTTCTTTTAATAAAGCACTTTGATGCAAAAATTTTTTATTTTGATGAACTTAGATTTATGTGTTGTTTCCTTCATTACTTGTGGTTTTGGTGTGATATTTAAGAAACCATTTACATAAACCCATGTGATTAAGATTTACCCAATGTTATATTCTAAGAATTTTGTATTTAGATCTTATACTCAGCTTCTTGAATCATTTTGAGTTTGTATGTTTGCATAAGACATAATATACGGGTCTCACTTCATTGTTTGCATGTGAATATCCAGTATCCACACACCATTTGTTGAAGAGACTATTATTTTCCCATTGCATGCAATTAGAATCCTAGACAAAAAAAAAAAATTGACCATAGATTTGTAGGTGTATTTATAGATTTTTAATTCTATTCCATTAGTCTATGTCAATCTTTTTCCAGGGCCACATTTTTTTTTTTACTATTTTAGATTTGTAGTACAATTTGAAATTGGGAAGAGTGAGTCTTCAAAATTTCTTGTTCTATTTCAGAATAGTTTTTGATGTTCTGTTTAACATTGTAATCCATATGAATCTGGGAATCTTCTTATTCATTACTACAAAAAAAGCTACGGCAATTTTAATAAGAAATAAAATGAATTTATAGATAACTTTGGGTAATTTTAACATCTTAACAAAATCAAGATTTTGATTCCATCATGTTGGATATCTTGCATGTTATATGGGTTTATTATTCCTCGAAATTGTATGCATTTTAATGCTGTTATAAATGGAATTGATTTCTTAATATCCTCTTCAGATTGCTAGTTTACAGAAATGCAGTTGATTTCTGAGAATTGATCTTTTGACCTGCCACTTTGATGAATTTTTTATTATTTCTGGTTGTTTTCTAGTGCATTCCTTTGGATTTTCTCTATATTAGATCATGTTCATGAATAAAGATAGTTTTACATTATACCTTCCAAGATATATACCTTTAACTTCCATTTCTTGCTTACATTCTATGGCAATAGCTTCTAATACAATGATGAATAGCAGTGGTGGCAGTGGGCATATTTCTTTTGTTCCTCATCTTAAATGGAAGGCTTTAATTCACACTGAGTACTATGTTAGCTGTGGGTTTTTCAGAAATGGATTTTTTTCATATTGAGAAAGATCTACAGTACTCAGGGTGCACATGGATTGTTCTAAAAAATAGACCATTTTTAGTGCACAAGAGAAGTCAACAAATTTTAATATATTAGCATTGTGCAAAGTAACTTCTTCAACTACAATGGAGTAAAGCTAGAAATCAATAAAAGAAAGGACACAGCAAATGTGCAAATATATTGAAATTACATAGCATATCTTCATTTATCAATGAATTAAATGTGAAATAAAATGGGAAATTATTAAATAAGTAAAAAAAAATGGAAATGAAGACATAACATACCAACACTTAACAGGATGAAGCAAAGTAAGTTCCAGAGTAAAATGTATACATATGAATGCTTATAGATCTAAAGAAGAAAAAACCAAATTCATTACCTAATTCATATATTTGCAAGCTATGAAAGCAGAGAAAAATAGATAAAAATGTAACAGACAGAAGGAACTAAAATGAGCATAGGTAAATGAAACAGAGAATAGAAAAACATCTGAAAGCATCAACCAAACAAAATGTCACCTCTTTGAAAAAATCAATAAAATTGGTAAATCCTTATTTAGACTAACAAAGAAAATAATTTAAAAAAACATGATGATAGTGATATTTATACTGACCTTATAGTAATAAAATTGATAAGAAGAGTGTAGTAAGAACAATAAACTGAACAGATGGAAAAATTTGTACAAATACACAAATCATCTCATCGACTCCAGTAGAAATGCAAATTCTTAAATCCCTATAACAAGTATACAGATTGTAACAATAACCAAAAACTTTCAAAAAGGAAAAATTCAGGACAGGATGATTTCACTGATAATTAAGACCAATTCTCTTAACATATTTTGAAGAGATATGTTCTGTTCCTATATCCCTTTCCAAAAGTTTTATAGGAAAAGCCATCTCAATTAATGCAAGCAGAACCAAATAAACATCATTAGTCTACCTAAGGAATATCTTGGAAATTTTTTTTATCTTTACTAAAATACTTGCCTGTGCAATTAATGCATTGTCAATTTTCTCTAAAAGAAGCTGGTTGAATTTAATTGAATCTATAAATAAAATTGAAAATATTTAAATTTCCAGTCAACATATTTTTAAGAGCTTTATAATTTATCTTTTTTCTCTTTTCTCTTTGTGGCAAAATTATAGCATCTATTAACTAAATTGTCATGGCCCAATCCTGTTTCTGCCCTTGGGGAATGTTAGGCAGCAAGAAAGAGTGTTCTGTGATCTCCCAATTGAAAATGACTTTATTAAAAATGTAAAGAAATTCAAGCCCAAGATAGCTGTCAAAAAGACTCTAAAAATTTTGTGTTATCCACACTTAAAATATGTGGAACAACTTGAATTTATATGAAAATATGAAAACAATTTGATTGCTAAGAATAGAATTCCTGTGGTTGCAACAAGCCTCAAACAATGCCCTCAAAGTTTACTCCAGCAAAGATGAATACTAATAATTGGATCATATTTGAAATAATATGTCTTAGGACACTGTCAAAACAATGCAGAAAAGCATGAACAATTCATGGTACATGTGTGTATAATACTACTAAAGGCAGGCAACACACAATTATCTCATAGTAAGGGGACTTAGAGAGTATTGTGTGTGCCCAAGGTTGCACTCTCTGAGACGTACATACATAGAGGCTGTATACTGCAGAGAAAGAGATTTCAGTGAAGTTTTCCAGTCAATTCACTAAATATACAAGTAAACCATCAACATCATCAAACCAAAAAGTAAGAAACTTGTAAGTGATCATTGACTACATTATATTTTCAAATAATCTAGTTTACAAAAATTTATGAGATGTGCAAATAATCAGAAAATATGATCCATAAATATACACGTACACATACATACACACACATACAAAGAAGGTAAAAAAAAATCTGCCCTATTAGGGTCCCAGATGTTGCCCATGAAAAGACTTTAAAGCATACATTATAAATAGGAATAAAGAATTGTGATGGTTAGACTAATATGCCAACTCAGCATGTAATTTTACCTAGGTGTTTAGTTAATCAAGCACTGGGCTAATTGTAATACAAGGATGATTTTGGTCTTTAGGTGTCTGTGAGTTCACTGCATAGACAACTGATTACATCCACAATCAATCAGGTTCTGAGGGGAGGGAGAGGGAAAACAGGTGTAATATGGGGGCATTTTGGGGATATTGGAATATTCAAGCATGATGTTGCAATGATTGATACAGGCCATTATATATTTTGTCATAACTTAGAAAATTGTGTGGGACAGAGTGTAAATATAATGCAAACTATAGTCCACTATCAGTGACAAAGCTTCAAAATATGTTCATCAATTTTAACAAATGTACCACACTAATGAAGAATCTTGTATATGTGGGAGTGTGGGAGTGAGAGGGAGTGGGCCATGTGGGAATACCCTATATTTTTAATGTAACAATAATGTAATCTAAAGTTTCTTTAAAATAAAGGAGTAAATAATAAAAAATAACTAATAGAAACCATGGTTAAAGTTTTAAAGGGAGATATGAAGAAAATGTATTAGCAAATATCAATATATCAAATAGCAATAAACAGAATTTTTTTTTTGAAAAGTAAAAGAAAATTAAAACCTCTAATGGAAATTATGAAGTTGAAAATTACTGAAATGAAACATTCCTTAGAGTTACAAAATAGTTTATTGGAGATCATAAAAGGAATATTCAGAGATCTTAATGTTAGACTGATTTAAGTTAAAAAATTTGAATAATAGAGGAAAAACTAATGAATAGAAATGAAGAGTATAGCTGAAATGTGGGAAGTGATTTAATGTACCAACATATAATTAATGGAACTGCTGGAAGGCTAGGAGAGAAGTAAACAGAAAAACTGTACAAAGAAATAATGGTTAACTTTCTAAATTTCATTATAAACAATCAACATATCTTCAAAGCTCATTGGTATCCAAATAGGAGAAACACAAAGAGATTCACACAGAGATATGTCAAATGTAGGCCTTCCTACTAAACTCTTTTATTAAAAATAGAAAGATTTCAATGTTTATGCATGCACCAACATAACAACTTTACAATTATTACAACTGTATAATGTTGTAATATGTGATAAAATTAATGATCCTATTTTATTATTAGATTATCTGAGTGATTCTTTATTTTTGTATTACTTTACACTTTCCATAGTCAAGTTGTGTCAACAGGCACACACACACATATGCACACAAATACATACGAATGGGAATTTAATGAGCATTATATTGAATTAATGTAACAAATTAAGGAAACCATATTTCATTCAATTTTTAATCTAATCCATGGACAGTTTACATTCATCATATTATTTTTGTCATATTTCTATTTTTTGAAAAAATAGTACATTTTACTGATGGGCATCTCAAAATAATTATATTGTTCACAGGAATTTAATGATTTCTATATAAATAGATGTGTTGTTAATTTTCAATTTCATTGTATAAGTTTTCTATCCCTGATATAGAGAAGAAAAATGATTGTTTGATTTGATTTAATAATATATTTATCCATTTTCATCTGCTTATTTTCTTAGAAACTCATGTAAGAATATAAGCTTCCTGCTAAAAACACATAATGTATTATTTAATTCATTATGCTTTCTAATTTTCATTGCAACATCTTCTTTACCCTTGCCTTATAAATTCTTGGATTGTTTTTTTCACCCAAAAGTACATGGACACTGTGAATCAATTACTCCATTGCTAGTTTTATATCCACCAGAAATCTGGGTACCACAAAGCCCTTACTAGAATGTTTACACAAAAGATATTCACAGTAGTCCATAGTAGTAATAACCTAGAAATCCATCACAAGTGATATGCTTAAATAAACATATTGTATTCATTTAAGCAATAAAAATGAATTCACTTTACCTAGTCAGCTATATAAATGAGACTCACAGAGGTAGCCAAGTGGAAAGCAGAGACAAATGATACATACAGTATTACTCGAACTAAATATTTTCAGTAACATGCACACACAATCACACATCTACAAGTAATTATAGTGTTTCAACTTGGACAAAAAAATGGGTAATGAATGGGAAAAAACAGTGGGGCATTTTGTCATGTGTTATAAATATACTATTACAAGTAGATAGGTGCTTTCTTTGTCTGAGGGTTCATCTTACGATTCTTGAAATTAAATAACATTTATTCCTATAAAAATTTAGTTAAATAGCCTTCAAAGATTGTCTACTTAAAAATATTTTCACCATTCAACTATAGACATCAAACTTCAGTGAAATAACCTGGACTAACATATAGACGTAAATGGTAAAATGCTGAGGAAAATCACAAATTTCTAAATAGATCAATAATAGTTCAAAATGTTTGGAACACAAGATAAAATCTAAAAAAAATAAAAAATGTAAACTGAAAGGTAAAACTAGCAATTGGACTTAAAATGCATACCTTTGGAGAGTGATTTGGTTTACAGATATAGACTGATATAAGTGTGGAAAAAGTTTAAATAATTATTTTTTATTTCTTTTATGTCTTGTGAATTCCTTATATTATAAGCTTATTTTTACTTTTCCTGCTTCACACCAAGTATTATTTGAAAACTTATGTCAATGAAGATTTTATATGAGACAAATGATTAATACCTATAAGGAAGTTCTTGTGAAGGAAGCAGTACCAAAGGAAATGTTGTTTTAGAAAGTCAATTTTCAAATAACATGCCTTAGCTAACATATCAGAAATGAGAGAGCAGATGCTAATCAACAGGATTTCTTTGAATCCTTTTGAGAACTCTCATTTTTGCAACCATTACAGAAATTAATATTTTTTTCTGTAACCAGGAACTTTTTACTATCCTATGAAATCATAATCACAGTAATAGTTATATACCTGTATGAATTCTTGTACATGTGAAATGGAACACTTATAAAATAATGTTCCTAACCACACTACATGTAATAGCAGAAATCTAGATAAAATACAAATATTTTCACAGAAATGAATTTCTGTAGATATATTTGTGGTAAGATAATAAAAAGAATGTTATTAAAGAATTAAACCGAATGGAGCACAGTTATTTTCAATTACATAAATAGAGTTCTTCATTGAAGTGTAAGGAGTGTGGTGTCACATATGTGGGAGAAAGTTGTCCCATAGAAAAAACTTGTCAAAATCAAGTGGGAGGAACAAGTGGAGACAACATTTGTCTGCCTTTTACAGGAGTCAACTGAAACACTACAGTGAGTACATAGGCATAAGAAGGTATAATGTACATGAATGGTAGCAAAAGGATAATCAGGCCAATCAAGAGGATGACTTTTCACTTTGTGGGAAGTGTCCTAACAAACCAATGGCAAAAGAGATGGAACTATACAGAAAAATGGTTAATGAGCCAAGACCTAAAATATGGAAGTTAAAATAAATACATACTTTGTTTGAAAGATTTGATGGAAGTACAGCCCCATGTATATAAGACAATGGAGAAACACTTCCTTTCGTTCATGAGGAAAGGATATTGTAAAGGCTGACAGATAGCTAAAAGCTGATAATAAGATATGAAATCAAGAAGAAGGGTTTCTGGTGCACAAAGAATCAAAAAATTAAAGTATGAATTTCACACCCCAATACATAATAGTCTCACTATTTGAGAGAATGTTAGTTGCCATCTTGAGCACAGTGGTTGAGATATACATCATGCCAATGAAAGAGATCTGAATAGAAAAAATATTGGAGAGTGGAGTCCACTGTCCGTTTGAATGGGTTTATTCAGTATGATTTGTCCGTTTGTGCCACTGAAAATTGGATAGTGATATTAAGAATGAGAAAATTGTCCATTTGGCCATCTTGGAGAAAAGTCATTTAATATCTATGACAAAATATTTATTTTTGTATTCATGTTTTAAACAAAAACAGCAAAGCAAATTATTTCTTAAAATTCTATTATTACTATTGACTTTAGGAGAAAAACTAGTGATTACTAAATATAATTTGAATATCTCTCCCCATTTCAATAAACTCAGTGTCTATTGAGCATTAGCCACTTTGACTAATAATGAAATGGATATAAATATTTTATTGATTATGGAATTACACTATCATATGAAACATTAAAGGTATGAAGCATTTAGATGATTTGCCAAAAAATGTTCTTTTCCTCATTTGTAAATATTTTCAGCTTTTATTCTGAAAAAAATATCTCATTGAATTTGTTCATATAATTCATCAATTCACAATGACACTTTTGACCAAATAAAGTATAATTTTTAAGAGTTCTTTAATGCATTGCTCAATTATTAACTTAAATAGAATATATTGTACTTCAAGGCATATTAACATTTTTATGGAAGGAATATCACCAATTTTTAAATGAATTGATGCTTTGCCTTATATTGAAGATTGAAATTATTTTATGAACCCCCCCAAAAAAGATTATGTTTGTGACATAATCTATTCCTATGTGTGTGAAAGCCTCTGATTGCATTAAATTAGCTGAGAGGACTTTGATTAGATTACCCATTAAGATCACTTTAGGGCTTTTGATTGGCTACATCAGTAAGATGTAACTCAGGTTGGGTCTCTGCCTCTTTTCTGGGTCTGATAAAAATTGAAACAGAGAAAGACTGACTGAGACAGTCAAAGGGTCATTTTTGATCCTGCCATGGGACAGGAGAAAACTCAAACACCCAAGGTCCCAAGAAGAGAAGAGCCACTTGAGTGATAGCTTACAGCAGAAAGAGAGCAGAACAGTTTAGACTGATAAAGGAGGCCCAGAAAGAAACAAACCCTATGCTAGGAGAGAAAGGACTACAATATCACTTAAGCATAAAGACTGAAGAGGTTGGGCCCCCAGACCTCAAGAGGAAAGGGTGAGCCTAGAGATAAAGCCTGAAACCTGGGCAGAGATAGGTGGCCATCGTTCTTCAACAAATGGCAGCTGACTTTGTTGAGATCTCACCTCTTATGGTGCCTAGATTTGGATTTTTCATGGCCCTGGAAATGTAAGCTTTTACCCCAATTAACCCCCTTTATAAATGTCAACACATCTCTGGTAGTTTGCATCTGCACCACTTTAGCAAATTTAGATATTTATGTTAACTGTAGGTGAAATTTTGACAGTCCAGAAAACAAATGTATGCCACATATTACATAGACCTTGAGAATGAATCATTAAAATATAATTAAATATTTATAAATCTAACTGTCACTCAAGGAGCATGTAAAAATTTTCAAACATAGCTAAGGGATTGAACTTAATTCTCCTGTTATTTTGATATAAGTTATCAAAAAATTAAAGGAAAATGTATTATTGATATGTTCATTATATTTAATTGTGTAATTTTTTTTTTCAGGTAATAGCATTACATTCTTTCATTATTTTTTTTTAATTTATTTATTTTTTATTGTGGGTAAAAATCAAAATTTTCACAATACATACCACTATTGTAAAATGATATATAAATATATATGCATATATCTGCATTTGCTTACAAAAATGTTATTTGTAAGCAAATATATATAAATATATTTTAAGAGGTGCTTAGATTACCAAAAATATTACACAGAAACCCCTGGGATTCCCATGTTGCCCACCTGCCACACCTCCCACTACATCCCACACAAACACCTCCCACAAGTGTGGTCCACCACCCTCAATGGGCTTACACATCCTGGGGCCTTGCCACCAACCATAGACCACAGTTCACATCATAGACCACACTCTCTCCCACTCAGTTCTGAGTGGTGTGTGCTGATTTAAAATGGCCTACATCCGTTGCCACAATGGTACTCAGGACAACCTCCAAATCCCAAAGAGGCCCCTGTAAATTTTAATTATAAAATAATAATAAAAGAATGAGAGATTATGGGAAAATGGCAGACTAGACACATTCCTTCAACTAAAACAAACAAAATACCGAGTAAATAAGTAATATCTGTCTGAAACAAGTATTTTGAAACTCCAGAATTAAGAAAAATAGTGAATAGCATCCAGGGAAGAGCATGAGGAAGAGACTGATAAACTATGGTAAGGAAGAATAAATTGTTCTCTATGTGGACAGCTACTAGCATCCATCAAAATGATGATGTTCCAGGAAAAAAAAAAACCTGAAACATCAAAGAAGATGGCACAAATGGAGTCAAAGCAATGAAAAACTTAAAAATTTTTCTTAAAAATGCTTAAAGATATGAAACAAAATGTAGGGAAAGAATTATATAAGGAAAACAATGAATGAACAAAATGAGACTCTGAATAAAGGGATAGAAATTTTATATAGGAAACAAAACTACTGGAGTTGAATACCACAATAACTGAATTCAAAAATATCCAGGAGTGAGGTCACATCATCAAAATGGTAATTAATGATATCCTCTGAGAAAGCATTACCAAAGATAAATGAATAAATCGACAAATCCCACTTGTTTAGAATTCTGGATGATGGTATAGGTTAGAGGATTCCACAAATTCTGAATTAAAAAAAGGAAAAATCTAAAGTAGGAAAACTCTGTCCTGGATAATGATCAGTTCACATGCCCCTCTCACTCACTCATTCCCATGCAGAACAGATGTAGCATGGCCTGGCCCCTCCCACTGTGGACTGAGAGTGGTGAGTGACCCACAGCAATGAGTAAGAATTCTGTACATATTCAGGTGCATGGACCAAAGTATGCTAAGAACTAGGGTGGAACACTAGCAGCTGTGTTGTGCTGCCTACCAAAGGGCCAACCAGTCAGGGGAGTGTGTGGAAAGAGACATCCTGATATAAAGATTGGCAAGAAAATATGTATAAAGAGATAAAGGTTAGCAAGAAGACAATGTGTAATCGTAAAGACTTTGAAAATGTAAAAAGAAACATAAGAGAAATATTGTGGAGAAAAGGCACAATAGAACAGATAAAATAAAATCAAGTCACAGAACAGGAGATTTGAAGAGAAAGAAAACAGAATCAGCCAAATGGAAGACAGGACAATAGATATCATACAGTCAGAAGAACAGATAGAAAAATTAATAGAAAAAAAATGAGTGAATTTTCAGAGTTTTGAGTGACAGCATGAAGTACAAAGAGAGGCACATCATTGATGTCCCAGAAGAAGAGAAGGGTAAAAGATATAAAGAATATTTGAGGAAATAATGGCAGAAAATTTCCCAACCATTATGAAATACATAAACATCCATGCCCAATATATACAATATATTCCAAAGTGAATAAATCCTAACAGATCTACCTTCAGACAAATCTAATCAACTGTAAAAGATAAAAAGAGAATTTTGAAGATAGAAAGAGAAAGACAATTTGTTACAAAGGGACCACCCTAAGACTAATTGCTATTTTGTCATCAGAAATCATGGGTGTAAGATGACAGGGGTATTATATGTTTAAAATACTGAAAGAAAAATACTGCAAGTCAAAAATTATATCTGGCAAAAATGTCCTTTAAAAATGAGGGATAATTTTAAATATTCATAGAAAAACAGAAAGTGAGGGAGATAGTAAAAATGTGGCCTGCCTTATATGAACTACAAAAGAGAGTCCTGGGAAGCAGATTTGGCCCGAGCAATTGGGCTCCTGCCTACCACATAGGTCTGTGGTTTGGTTCCCAGTGCCTCCTAAAGAAGACAGAGAACTGGCATGATGGGCAGGCATGGCAAGGTGACACAACAAGATGATGCAAGAGACACAAGAAGAAAAACATAATGAGAGACACAATAAAGCAGGGAATGGAGGTGGCTTAAGGGATTAGGTGTCTCCCTCCCACATTGGAGGTCCTGGGTTCAGTTTCCAGTGCCTTCTAAAGAAACAAAGAAGATGAACAGACAAAGCAAATGCAAACAGCAAACAACAAAGGGGTGGCAAGAGACAAATTAATTAGTCTTCAAAAGAGAGAGAGTCCTGCAGGTTGAAAGGAAAGACAGAAGAAAGTAGCTTATAATAATGTAAAGAAATGAAGATCATCAGAAAGTATAGCTAAAATGGCAAATGCAAACCCAATAGTACTGTAACCTCAATATCCAACTAAATCTTTAATTCACATAAAATTCAGAAAACTATTGAAGAAGAAAATAGGAGTATTTACTTAAATGGACATAAAAATATAAAGTGGCAATGTTGGGCAAAATCAACATAAACAAAGGAAAAAGAGGGATATGGGAGCAGAAAATGTGCATGCTATTGAAAAATTAGAAGTTTATAGATACAGTTATTTTAATATAAATCCCAGGGTAGCCACAATGCAAGGATCTTAACCCAAACAGAAATGAAATAGGGAGGAGTCAGAAACATCACAAAATATCAACTATAGAAAAGGATGTTTCAATCAAGGAAAAGAGAGACAAAAATATGTAATATAATAACTAAAGGACAAAATGAGTGAAGAAGTGAGTTTCAGTAATCACACTGAATGTTCATGGATTAAATTCCCCAATCAAAAGACACAGGTTAGCCAAATGGATTAAAAAGCATGATCTGTCACTATTTTGTTTACAAGAGACACACTAAAGAACAAAGACACAAACAGGTTAAAAGAGAAGTGAAGGAAAATTTTACTCCATGAAAATATTAATAAAAAATGAGCTGGGTAGCTATACTAATATTGGATAATTATTAGTATAGCTAATATACTAATTCAAAAGTTATTATTAGAGAAAAAAAATTTCTTGATTTTATTATTGAATCATTTTCCATGAAATGAAAAGTTAATTAAGGAGTTGTGATGGAACTACAATATTAGATACAAGAAGGATTCCCTAAAGTCAAATCAGTATCTTGCTGACAGCTTTATTCTAAAAAATCCTGGATCATTTGAAATTTGGTACTAGAGAAAACAAGTTAAAGATCATTAAAAAATGTGATACTAATGTAGAAGACAATCCATAGAAAAAAATTGAAGTTTGGATTTTCAAACCTGTAATGAATATCAAGTATTCTACCGTGTAAAAGTAATTCATTTTTCAGGAAAAAAATAACACTTACTCAGTTATTCTTCATAAATTAATTAATTTATACTTGTTTATCAATTACCAAATTAGTTCTTGGAAGAATGGAAAGTAGGGTAAATATAAAAATATATACATCTCCCCACCCCTCATGATATTTTCAGATGAGAGTGATAGAAAATAAGATAATCAAGATCAAGTGTAAAGTATTTTTATAGAAATATGCATGGGTAGGATTGTGTTCAATAAGAAAGGCATGTAATCCCACAGGGACTGGCAAAGAAAAAAAGGGGGAGGGGGGGAGAGTGATATCAGCAGGTAACAGTATTTGCTGTTAACTATAGATCATAGGTTACATTAATTGCTTTTTTCCCATGGTTCTCCATATACCCACTACCCTGCAATAGTGATGTACATCCATTCTAGCTCACATAAGGATGTTCATGCCTTTGTACTAGTATCCACAATTCTCATGCACCTCTGGGTTCACTATATCATTCAGTCCCTAGATTATTCACTAGCTTTCTTTTCAATGGACATTTTCATCCCTAGATTACCTTTTACAGCCACAATCCCATTTATAAAGCAACTGCTACTCACTATAATGTGTTTCCATCAACTCTATCCATTTCCACACATTTTACAGTCCAGCTAATTAAAACTTCTACATACATTTAGCATCAGTACTCTTTCATAGTCCTCCTCTTTTCTCCTATTAACCTATACTCTAGATTTAAATAGCATGTGTTTATTATTTGTATTTAGTTCATATTAGTGAGACCATGCATTATTATTTCATTTTGTGTCTGGCTTGTTACACTTAGCATAATGTCTTCAAGATTAATCCATGTTCTCATGTTTCACGATTTTATTTCTTCTTACTACAGCATAATCTTCCATTGTATGTACAGACCACATTTTGTTTATCCAATCATTGGTTGATGGACACTTGGGTTGTTTCCATATTTTGGCAATTGTAAACAATGCCTCTTGTAAACAGTGGTGTACAGATGTCTGTTCATGTCACAGTTTCCAGTATTCTCAATATATTTCTAATACAGGAATTGCTGAATCATATGGCAGTTCTATATTTAGCTTCCTGAAGAACTGCCAAACTGTTTTCTACAGAGGCTGCACCATTTTACAATCCAAGCAAAAGTGAAGGATGGACCTATTTCTCTGCATCCTCTCCAGCACTTATTATTTTCTGTTTTTTAATAGCATTCTATGCAGTGTGAGATGATATTTCATTGTCGTTTTGATTTTCATTTCCCTGATAGCTAGGGATATTGGACATCTTTTCAAGTATTTTTTGGCTATTTGTATTTCCTCTTTGGATAAATGTCTATGTAAGTCTTTTAGCCCATTTTTAAATGTGATTTCTCTTTTTTTTTGTTATGTTCAGTGGCCTCTTTATATAGAATGGAAATCAAATCCTTGTTGGATATATGGCTTCCAAATATTTTCTCCCATTGAGTGGGCTGCCTTTTCACCTTCCTGATAAATACCAATAAATCACAAAAGTGTTTAAGTTTGAGGAGTTCCCATTTATCCATGTTTTCTTTCATTGCTCATGCTTTTGGGGTAAGGTTTAAGAATGCACCACTTACCTCCAGGTCTTGAAGATATTTTCCTACATTTTCTTCTAGGGGCTTTATGGTTGTTGCTTTTATATTTAGGTTGTTGACCTATTTTCAGTTAATTTTTGTAGAAAGTGTGAGATAAGGGTCCTCATTCTTTCTATTGGTTATGGATATCTGGTTCTTCCAGCACCATTTGTTGAATGGACTGTTCTTACCAAGCTGGGTTGGTTGTAGATGCTTTTCCAAAATCCCTTGTCCGTAGAAGTGAGAGACTATTTTTGAACCATCATTTCGGTTGCATTGATCTATGTGTCTATCTTTATGACAGTACCATGCTGTTTTTTACAACTGTAGCTAGGTAATATGATTTAGAGTTTGGAAGTGAGAGTTCTTCAAATTCATTTTTCCTTTTTAAGATGATTCCATCTATTAGTGGCCCCTTATCCATCCAAACGAATTTGAGAATAGTGGTTTCCATTTGATTAAAAAATGCTGGTAGAATTTATGTTGGGATTGCATTGAATCTGTGTATTAATTGGTTATAATTGACATCTTATTGATATTTAGTCTTTCAATCCTTGAGCATGCAATGTTCTTACAATTATTTAGGTCTTTTTAAATCTATTTTAACAATGCATTTTAGATTTCTGTATACACATGCTTTACATCCTTTGTTAAATTTATTCCTAAATATGTGATTTTTTAGTCACTATTGTAAATGAATTTTTTCCTGAAATCATCCTCAGATTGTGCATTGCTAGTGTACAGAAACAGCAATGATTATTGCATATTGATCTTCTATCCTGACATGCTATTGAAATCATTTATTACCTCTAGGAGCTTTGTTGTAACTTTTTCATGACTACCTGTGTATAGGATCATATCATCTGTGAAGAGCCAAAGTTTTACATTTTCCTTTCCAGTTTGAGTGCCAGATTAACCTAACCCGAACTTCTAGTACTATATTGAACAACAGTGATGACAGTGGGCATCCATATTTTGTTCTGACATCTACTGGAGAGCCTTTAAGTCTTTCACCCATTGAGTATAATTTTAGCTATGATTTTTTTTTTTTTTTTTATTATGGGTAAAAATCAAAATTCTCACAATACACTTCCAGAGACTGGAGCCTCCCACCTACCTATGTGCCAGGTGTGC
>JAKSZT010054117.1:531748-556592 GCA_026826555.1 Tolypeutes matacus
TAAGCCCTCTCTCACTTGGAGTTGGAGTGGACATCACCATCCCAGTCCCCTCAGGATTGGGGGAAGAACTATGGACTAGAGTGGACTTGATGGTATTCTCTTGTTCACATATGGTGATTCTAGCAATGCAAGAAATTATAACAATGAGGTGGAGCCAGTGGCCACTTGACACTTTTGGGGTAGGGAGGGGATGAGCAGTTGAAATACAGTGGCTTCTTTGGGAGTTAAAAAAAAAAAGTCTTGTAGCAGTTTTACATTATTTATGAATTTCAAAAAGAAACACAGGTTTTGTTTGTAAAGTGGTCAGTTCCTCTGGCATGATAACCCTTTGATTGTATTAGATACAGCTGAGAAGTCTGAATAAATTATGCTATTATTAGGGCTCTGATCCAATCACATCATTAGATTGAAACTCAGCATTGAATCCCAGCCACCTTGGGAATAAAACAGATGTTCACACAGAAGTAAACACACAAAGAAGAAGAATGCAGTGGAAGAGAGACAACTCATTAGACAAAGTAGAGGCCCCAAGAACAGAGATGAGCTTGATAGTCTACAGCTGTCATTGTGAAGAAATCTGAGGAGCAGAGCTCAGAAAGAAACCAGTGACAGGGAGAGAGATGAACCTTATACCAGACTATAGCTAAAATTGGAAGAAGCAGGGACCATGGAGCCTTAAGAGGAAGAAGGAAGTCTGAACCCTTGCAGACATTGACCACCATCATTCCCTAACACATGGCCAATGACTTTGTGTGGGAAAGTATTTATTATGGTGTCGAGTTGGAATCTTTAGGGCATTGTGACTATAAGTTTCTACTTCAAATAAATACCTTTTATAAAAGCCAACAGAGTTCTGGTACTTTGAAACAGTACCCCTTTGTCAAACTAATACAAAGTCTATTTCATCTGATATAAGTATGGTCCTCCAGCTTTCTTTGGTGGTGGTGTTACTTCATAAGTGGAATGTCTTTTTCCAAGCTTTCACTTAAAATCTTTTGGTATCTGTGATGGTTAAGCCAATGTGTCAACTTAGCCAGATAATTGTGCCCAGTTGGTCAAGCAAGCACTGGACTAATTGTAATACAAAGAAAATTATGGGCTTTGTTAATCAATGAGTTTACTGCATAGATGTCTGATTACATCTACATCAACTAGGGAGATTGCTATCAACAATGAGTGACCATTTAACCCATCAGTTGAATGCTTTAAAAGAGGAAGTGATTTCAGCATTCAGAGAGATTCCCAGCTCATCTTTGGATAGCCAAAATCTCCTGGAAACTCATCAAGGACATCCATTGGATTTTCATCAGAGCTCCTGGTTTGCAGCTTTCATGCAGAACCTGGACTTGTGCATCCACATGGTCACCTGAAAGAATCTTATAAATCTCATACTATTTATACATATCTCCTATAGATTCTGTTTCCCAAAAGAACCTGACTAATACAGCTTGGTACCAGTAGTGGCTCTTGAGGAACAGAATCTTAAACAAGAGATGTCGAGGTGTTTCTTGGAGTTTTGCCATTGGCTCTCTACTCTAATTGGACTCAAGGGTTATAATGACTCCATTTCCAATAATGAAGAGGTGACAAAACAATCTATGGTGTGAGTTGGCAATGGAGATACACAAAATATCATCACTGGATTCTCCTACTTCCACTCTTATAAGAAGCAAGGATCTGGATGAGAATGTTTTCAACACCTTAACAGAGTTTTGTGGAGTGAAAAGGTATAATGATGTTGGCTGACTCCTCCTAGATACTCCAAATACATCTACAAAAGAAAGAGATGAGCTAAAGGCTTCAAATTTGAAACTTAACCACCAAATGAATGATGTGAAAGTTTTTATGTGCGTTCTGAAAGAAAACCTTGTCTCTTGCCGCCACACAATTGAGATATCTGAGAACCAAACTCAGGCTCTTATTGTACAAATAGCAGAGTTACAAAGGAAAATAAAATCTCAACCCTGCAGAGTATCTGTGATTAAGGTGAAGGTATTGATTGGAAAGCAGTGGAACCCAAAGGATTGGGATGTAGATATATGGGATGATGATAATATTGGTGGGGACATTAGAAGCCTTAATTCTGCTGGGACTTTACCAGATAAACCTACGATGGCCTGCCTTATGGAGACCACATTTTGTCAACCTTGTATCACCCAGCTTCCAGCCTGCTCCAGGAAGTCCAGGCCTCCTCCCTGCTCTGAGTGGGTAGTAGCCAAACTGAAGTCAGTACTGCCCAGCCTCTGGCCTGCCCCAAGTAGTCTGTACCTCTTCCCAGCCCTGAGGTAGGTACCAACCAAATTCCAGCATGCACTGTCAAACCTCCACCTAACCCTGAGTAATATGCCTTCCAACCACTGCCTGAAGAGATTAATCCTGTCTCACCAAAAGAAAATGCAAAAGAATGACCTGAGGTCAGTAGCTTGCAAGAAATTTCTAATCCTTCTCCTTACCCATCCCACCACTCTTCTTCACTGCCAGGCCTATTACTAGATGAAAATCACAAGCACCCAAAGGTGAAATATAAAATGAGACCCATGAGATAGTACACCATACTGTGAAAGAACTACATGAGTTTTCCACCTTACATAGACAGAAATCAAGGGAATATGTATGGGAATGGGTACTAAGGGTCTGGAATAATGGAGGAATGAATATAAAGTTGGATCATGCTGAATTTATTGACATGGGCTGACTAAGCAAAAATTATTGAATTAAGGTATAGTGGGTGGGGGTAGAAAGGGCTCTAACAGTTTGTTTAGGTGGCTGACTGAAACATGGAACAAAAGGTAGCCTGTCTGAGGTTGAGAAGCCTGATTTGCCATGTTATACAAGAATAAGAAATTCAAAGGCTTAGAGAGATTGGAATAAAAGAATGGATTTATGATTTAAGACCTGCCAACCCACCCCAGGAATGTCCAGAGGACACACCTTTAACCAGGACTGTGAGGAATAACTGTATAGGCTTAACTCCATTTTCACAGAAGAGCTCTGTGGTTGCTCTTCTCTGTAGTTCAGATATTACTGTAGGTAGGGCTGTAATGGAATAAGAATCCTTGAACATTTGGGGGATGATCAGATCTGGGGCAAGTAAAGATCAAATATTGGCAGTAAATCACCAAAGACAAGGTAGGCAAGGCTATTGTAATGAAAGGCAGATTCAAAGGACCACCCAAAATACTCTGAGTCACATAGAGTTATGATTTTGGTTAATAGATCATGGGGTACCTAGAAGTGAAATAAATGAGCAGTCTATTAAATTTCTTCTGGATCTGTATAAGCAGAAGCATTCTAGGTCGAATGAACAAAACCCTAACTTAAATTACAGATGCAGAGAATCATGGTCCATTAATCAATTCCCAGGCTTGAGACAGCTTACAGACTCAGAGCCCTTTGAATGAGGAGAAGGCCAGGTCCTCTTGGCAAAAGATCCTGTTAAACTGCCAAACAATTTATACTGTTAATCTTCCTCCCACCTTTCCCCAAGAAGTCCTACAGCCTTCTACCACAGTAACTGTGCATTGGGGAAAAGGAAATGATCAGACATTTCAGAGATTATTAGACACTGTCTCACAAGTGAAATTAATTCCAGGAGACCCAAAATGTCACTCTCATCCATCAATCAGAGTAGGGCCTTATGGAGATCTGGTGATTGATGGTGTTTTGGCTCAGGTCCATCTCACAGTGGTTGTTTCCCCAGTTCCAGACTACATAATTGGAATAGACATAATAACTGGCAGAATTCTTACATTGGATCCCTGAATTGTAGAGGAAAGGCCACATGGAAGCCACAATAAATGCCCCTAGCTAACAAAATAATAAATCAAATGCAAAACCAGATTCCTGGAGGGATTGCAGATATTAGTGCCACTATCAAGGATTTGAAAGATGCAAGGGGGGGTTGGTGATTCCCACTACATCCCCATTCAACTCTCTTATTTGGCCTGTGTGGTAAACAGGTGGATCTTGGAAGATGATGATAGATTATCATAATCTCAACCGAGTGATGACTCCAATTGCTGCTGCTGTACCAGATGTGGTATCATTGCTTGAGCAAATCAACACATCCCCTGGTATCTGCTATGCAGCTGTTGATTTGGCAAATGCTTTTTTCTCAATTACTATTAGTAGGGACCACCAGAAACATTTACTTTCAGCTATCAAGGCCAGCAGTATACCTTCACTGTCCTGCCTCGGGGTATATCAACTCTCCAGCCCGATGTCATAACATTTTGTGCAGGAAACATGATGGTCTCTCACTCCCACAAGACATCACACTGGTCCATTATATTGATGATATCCTGTTGATAGGACATAATAAGCAAGAATTAGCAAAGACTCTAGACTTAATGCAAAGGCATTTGTGTGAAAGGGGATCGGAGATCAATCCAACAAATTTAACAGGGCCTTCTACCTCAGTGAAAATTATAGGTGTCCAGTGGTGTGGGGCATGTCACGATATCCCCTCTAAAGTGAAACATAAGCTATTGCATCTGGCTCCTCCTATGACCAAAAAGAAGGCACAATACTTACTTGGTCTCTTTGGATTTTGGAGACAACACATTCCTCATTTCAGTGTGTTACTCTGGCCCATTTACTGAGTGACCAGAAAAGCTACTAGATTTGATTGGGGACCAGAATGAGAAGAGGTTCTGTGACAGGTCCAGGCTGCTCTGCAAGCTTCACTACCACTTGTGCCATATGATTCAGCAGATCCAATGATGCTAGAAGTTTCAGTGGCAAATACAGATGATATCTGGAGCCTTTGGCAGGCCCCTATAGGAGAATCATAAAGCAAACTCTTAGGATTTTGGAGTAAATCCCTACCATTTGCTATAGTTAACTACTCTCCTTTTGAGAAACAGTTTTTGGCCAGCTATTGGGCCTTAGATACTGAATGCTTAAGCAAGAACCATGAAGTTACCATGACACCTGAGCTGGCTATCATGAGCTGGGTATTGCCTGACCCACTAAACCATAAAGTTGGGCATGCACAGCAGAACTCCATAATAATGTGGAAGTGGCAAATATGAGATAGGGCTTCAGAGTGTCCTGAAGGCACCAATGAGTTACATGTGTAACTAGCCCAAATGGCCATGGTCACCACCCCTGCCATGTTATCTTCTCTTTCCCAGCCCACAGCTTTGGCTTCTTGGGGAGTCCCTTACAATTAGTTGACTGAGGAAGAGAAAATTCAGGCCTGGTTTACAGAAGGTTCTATACAATATGTAGATACCACCCGAAAGTGGACAGCTGCAGCACTGCAGTCTTTTTCTGAGACACCCCTGAAGTACTTTGGTGAAGGCAAATCCTCCCAGTGGGCAGAACTGTTAAATCAGTGCACCTGGATGTTCATTTTGCTTGGAAGAAGAAATGGCCAGAGATGCATTTGTACCCTGATTCATGGGCTGTTGCCAATGGTTTGGCTGTTTTTTTTAGGTACTTGGAAGGAACATGATTGGAAAATTGGTCACAAAGATGTCTGGGGAATAGGTATGTGGATAGACAATTTTGAGTGGGGAAAAATCATGAAAATATTTGTGTCCCACATGAATGCTCACCAGAGGGTGACTTCAGCAGAGGAAGATTTTAATATACCAGTAGATGAGATGACCCAGTCTGTGGCTATTTCTCAGCCTCTTTCCCCAGCCACTCCTGTCATTACCCAATGGGCTCATGAACAAAGTGCCCATGGAGGCAGAGATGGAGGATATTCATGGGCTCAGAAACATGGATTTCCCCTCACCAATGCTGATTTGACCACAGCCACTGCAGAGTGCCCTATCTGCCAGCAGCAGAGACCCACACTCAGACCCTGATATGACAACCTTCCCTGAGGTGACCAGCCTGCTACATAGTGGCAGTTTGACTACATTGGACAACTTCCACCATGGAAGGAGCAGTGATTTGTTTTAACTGGAATAGACACATACTCCCAATATGTGTTTGCATTTCCTGCATGCAATTCTTCTTCCAAAACTACCATCCATGGACTTACCAAATGTCTTATCTACTGCCATCACATTCCACACAGCATTGCTTCTGATCAAGGAACCCATTTCACAGCAAATGATGTGTGGGAATAGGCATATGCCCATGAAATTCACTGGTCTTACCATGTTTCCCACCACCCTGAAACAGCTGGATTGATAGAATGGTGGGATAATCTTTTGAAGACAATTATGGTGGCAAATAGGCTGCGATATCATGCAGGGATGGGGCAATGTTCTCCAGGAGTCTGTGTATGCTCTAAATCAGTGTCCACACTGTGGTGCTGTTTCTCCCTTAACCAGGACTCATGGACCCAGGAATCAAATGGAAGAAACAGGAGCAGCACCACTGACTATTACCCCTAGTGACTCACTAGGAAAATTTTTGTTTCCTGTCTCAGCAACCTTAGGGTCTAGTGGTAAACATGACTTAGTTACAAAAGGAGGAGTGCTGCCACCAGAGAACACAACAATGATTCCATTGAACTGGAAGTTAAGACTGCCATTTGGATATTTTGGCTCCTCTTACATGTGAATCAACAGGCAAATAAAGGAATTCCTATACTGGCTGTGGTGATTGATCATGACTATCAGGGGGAAATAGGACTGCAACTTCATAATGGGGGTAAAGAAGAATTTGCCTGGAATACAGGAGATCCTCTAGGGTGTCTCCTAGTACTGCCATGCCCTATGATTAAAATCAATAGAAAATTGCAACAACCCAATCCAAGTAGGACTAACAACAACCCAGAATCTACAGGAATGAAAGTTTGGGTCACTTCAATATGCAGAGAACAACAGCTAGCTGAAGTGCTTGCTGAGGGTAATGGGAACATGAAATGGGTAGTGAAAGTAGGTAGTGATAAATATAAACTTTGACTACATAACCAGTTACAGAAATGAAGACTGTAATAATCATGAATCTTTTTCCCTTGTTTCATTATGAATATGACTGAATTTGTACACATAACAAATTTCTTTGTTATCTACCCCCAATCATTTCCCTTATCATATGACAAGTTGTATCAGTTTCATGTCAAAATATTTAAGGATGTCAAGTTTAAGGGTGAATATTACCCAAGGACTTTCACCCTATTCTGTAAAGAATTAATGCATTTCCAGTTGTATGACAGTAGAAATATATATAAATGCATGTCTGTTATTGTTTTTACTTAGAAACTAAGTGTGGTTTAAGGTAGTGTGTGAGGTTGCTGAGTTGACAAGTGGTGGACTGTGATGGTTAGGTTAATGTGTCAACTCAGTCAGGTAATTGGACTCAGTTGTTTTATCAAGCAAGAACTGGGCTAGTTGTAACATAAGGACATTTATGGGCTTTAATCATCAGTGAGTTTACCGCATAGATGGCTGATTACATATACATAAACCAGGAAGATTACCATCAGCAATGAGTGATACTTTATCCAATCAGTTGAATGCCTTAAAAGAGGAGGTGATTTCAGCATTCAGAGAGAATTTCCCAACTCATCTACAGACAACAAACATCTTGTAGAAACTCGTCAAGGATCTTTTTTGGACTTACACTGGAGCCTCTGGTTTGCAGTCGCCTTGTAGAACCTGGACGTGTGCATTCCCTTTATGAGAGAATCTTATAAATCTCATTCTATTTACAGATTTCTTCTCTTGATTCTTTCCCAAAAGAACTCTGACTAATACAGTATCCTTGTATCTAATATGAGTCTCTTTTAAACAACATATAGAAGGCTAATATTTTCTTATTCATTCCATCAGTCTTTGTCTTTTGATGAGGGATTTTAATCCATTAACATTCAATGTTATTAATGTAAAGGCAATTCATATTTCACCCATTCTGACCTTGGGGTTTTCTCTGTCATGTTTTATTTATATCACTCTTTTTGCAATTTTTTTTTTACTTTTACTTATGTTATCTTCATTTGTAGACTCTTTTCCATGCCTCTCCTATCTTTTGTTTTCAGGCTGCAGCACTCCCTTTAGTATTTCCAACAAGGCTGGTGTCTTGGTTACAAATTCTCTCAGTTTCTGTTTCTCTGTCAATATAATGAACTCATCATCATTTTGAAAGACATTCAAGCAAGAACTGGAACTTATTTCTGGAAATAAGATTATTGGCTGGCAGTTTTTTCCTCTTGAAATATCTTAAACATATCACCAATGGCTTCTTGCCTCCATGATTTCTGATGAGAAATCAGCACTTAATCCTATTGGGCAGCCCTTATATTTTATGCATCACTTTTCTCTTGCTGCTCTCAGTATTCTCTCTTTGTCTTCAGCATTTGACATTCTGATTAGTATGTGTCTCAGAGTTGCTCTATTCAGATTTTTTTTTTGGTAGTAGAATGTTGTGCTTCTTGGACACAGATATCTATGTTTATTTGTCAGCCAAAGGGTGCTGATGCAAAACACCCCTTTTGCAGTTGCTTTTTATAAAGGATATTTATTTGAGGTAGAAGCTTACAGTTACCAGGCCATAAAGTGTGTATTAGTCGGCCAAAGGGGTGCTAATGCAAAATACCAGCGATTGGTTGGTCTTTATAAAAGGTATTTATGTGGGGTAGAGGTCCACAGCTATCAGGCCATAAAGCATAAGTATCTTCCTCGCCAAAGTCCATTACCATGTGTTGGAGTAAGACAGTTGCCAATGTTTGCCACGGTTCAGGCTTCTTGGGTTCCTCTCTTTCTGGGGCTGCATATCTCTCCAGGCTCAGTGCCTCTCATTCCTACACAAGCTCAGCTGTAGACTATTAGGCTCTCTAGGCTTTGCTTCTCTCCACAAGGCCAGCAGTAAACTCTCAGGAAAATGGCTTGTCTCTATCCTGGGGCCTTCTCTCCAACATCAAAACTCCAACATCAAAACTGCTCTCTGTCTTTTGCCTTACCTTTTATATTTGATTAGCCCACCCACCAAGCGGTGGGGCTCAAACCCCAATCATAACTTAATCATGCCCAGATTAACAGATCAGTTTACAAGCATGATCCAATTATATTTTTTGGAATTCATAATTAAATCAAATTGCCAAACAGCTACATTCCACCCTCTGAATTCCAAAAATTCATTACAATACTCAAAAAACTTTAAATCAGTAACAATTCAAGTACAAAATCATATCATAGGCAGTTTAAAGAAATACAGTTTGTCTTCAGGCAAAATCCCATCTGCTGTAGACCTCTGAAACTTACAAAAACCATTTAACTGCTTCCAATACACAAACAGAAAGACAAAGGTTAAACATTTTCAATATCATAAGGAGAAATTGGGATGTTAAACATGAGTCATGGATCATTTACAGTTCAGTAAACCTGCATTCGATTTCAAAGCCTGAGAGTCATTCTTAAGACGATGGTTTCTTCTCCTTGGGGCCACATGGGAACCCACCCTTTCCACAGGCTTGTGCAGCAGCCATTTTCCTGGTTCCACTCTCATCAAGCATCTGGGTGTTGACCAAGCTCCATACCTCACCCTCCAAGAGTGTTGTGGTGATTGCCACAACTTACCCAATCTTTGGGTTAGAGTCTTTGCCCCCCTAGTACAGTGAGGTGAAGACAACATTCCCCCTAACCTTTGACATACAGGTTCAACCCTCTCAGACCTATGCGGTGTTGACCTTAACTGCCCTAATCTTTGAGGAATGTGTTCCACTCTCCCTACACCCTGGGGTGACAAAACTCTCCCAAAACATCGGGTAGGGACATCCACCCCCTTCAACTGCTGGAGAAAACTCACCCTCTCTGTACATATGGGTGGGGCTCCTCTCTTGGCCCAAGGAGATGTCTTAATCCCAGATCTCTGCTTCCATGGTTTTCTTCTTAAAGCTGTTTCTCCTTCAATCTCTCCTTTCCATGTACTCTTTTGCCCAAGCTGACAGTGGTTTTGTTCATATAGCACTCTCACAAACGTTGTTGGTTTAACAGGCAAGAAGCAGAGGTCCAACCCATCAGACAGTAAAACTTTCCACAAGTCTTTCCAAGATAACTGCATCTTCAATTCTGAGTTATGAGTTCCAAGTTTAGTAAAATCTTCAAATAGGGCATTTCCATCTGGGAATTTGATTTCCAGAAACTTGGAAGTTCCAGAATCAGTTTCTGTTTTCTTTGTGCCCAAAAGTTCAGTTCTTAATGTATTTCACTCATCTAGTATTTTGCTATAAGCTGCAAGGAGAGGCCAAGCCACATTATCTGAGTTTGTCTTGGAAAGTTCTTCAGCTAAATGCTCTGGTTTGCCATTTTCAAATTCTGTCTTCCATATAACACCAGGGGTTAATCTTGCTAAGTTCTCTGCAACTTTAAAACATGGATCACCTTTCCACCAGTTTCCAATAATAGTTTCATCATTTACATCTAAGGCATCATAGAAAGTCTCTTTAGTGTCCATATTAATATCAACAGTCTCTTCAAAGTGATCTAGGCCTTTCCCATCAAGCATTTCACAATTCCTCCAAAAAATACCCCTTACCCATTTATAAAACCATTCCAACATTTGGTATATGCAAAAATACTTCCCCACTCCTCGGTTCCAAATTCTGTATTAGTCAGCCAAAGGGGTGCTAATGTGAATTACCAAAAAAGGGTTGGTCTTTATAAAGGGTATTTATTTGGGGTAGAAGTCCACAGATACCAGGCCATAAAGCATTAAGTTTCTTCTCTCACCACTCCATTGCCACGTGTTGGAGCAAGACAGCTGCCGATGTTTGTCAGGGTTCAGGCTTCTTTGGTTCCTCTCTTCCCGGAGCTGTGTTTCTCTCTGGGCTTAGCTCTTCTGGTTCCTCCACAAGGTCAGCTGTAGACTATCAGGTGAACGGCTCAATTCTTTTCTCTTGGGGCCTTCTCTCCAACATCAAAACTCCAACATCAAAACTGCTTCTCAAAAACTGCTTCAACTCTGTTCTTGCAATGCCTTTTATATTGGATTCCCCAAACACCGATGGGTGGGGCTCAGTGCCCTACTGACGTGGCCCAGTCAATGCCCTAATCATAACTTAATCATGCCCAGATTACCAGATCAGTTTACAAGGATGATCCAATTATATTTTTGGAATTCATAATTACATCAAATTGCCAAACAGCTACACCTTCCTTCAGTTTCAAAGTCTGAGAGTCTTTCTTAAGACCATGGCTTCTTTTCTTTGGGGCCACATGGGAACCCACCATTTCCACAGGTTTTCCAATGACCATTTTCTTGGTTCCACCCTCATTAAGCATCTGGGTGTCAACCAAGCTCCAGACTTCACCCTCCAAGAGTTTTGGGGTGATTTCCACACCTTACCCAATCTTTGGGTTAGTCTTAGCCCCCCTAATACAGTGAGGTGAAGACAACATTCCCCTTAACTTTTGGCACACAGGTCCAACCCTCTCAGAGAAATGAGTTGACCACCTGCCCTTCCCTAACCTTTGGCATACAGGTTCAACCCTATCAGAGAAATTGGTTGATGACCTGGTCTTCTCTAATTCATTGGAGACAGGAACACCCCTCTCAGACCTATGGGGTGCTGAACTTAACTGCCCTAATCTTTGAGGGATGTGTCCCACCCTCCCTGTACCCTGGGGCAGCAAAACTCTTCCTGAACATTGGGTGGGAACATCCACCTCCTTCAACTGCTGGGGCAAACTCACCCTCTCTGTACCCATGGGTGGGACTCCTCTCTTGGCCCAAGGCAATGTCTTAATTCCAAATCTCAGCCTTACATGGGTGTCTTATAAAAACTGTTTCTCCTTCAGTCTTTCCTCTCCATGTCCTCTTTTGTCCAAGCTGACAGTGGTTTTGTTCATACACATCTTTCAAAAATTTTTTTGTTTAACATGCAGGAAGCAATGGTCCAAGCCAGCAGACAGTAAGACTTTCCACAAGTCTTTCCTAGATATCTGGATCTTCAATCCTGATTTACAAGCTCCAAATTTAGTAAAGTCTTCAAATGGGGCATTTTCATCTGGGAACTTGATTTCCAGAAACTTGGAAGTTCTGGAATCAGTTTCTGTTTTCTTTGTGCCCAAAATTTCAGTCCTTAGTGTATTTCGCTCATCTAGTATCTTGCTATAAGCGGAAAGGAGAAGCCAAGCCACATTCTCTGAGTTTGCCTTGGAAAGTTCTTCAGCTAAATGCACTGGTTAACCATTTTCAAATTCTGTCTTCCATATAACATCAGGAGTTAATCTTGCTAAGTTCTCTGCAACTTTAAAACATGGATCTCCTTTCCTCCAGTTTCCAATAATAGTTTTATCATTTACTTCCAAGGCATCATAAAGAGTCTCTTTAGTATCCATATTGCTATCAACAGTTTCTTCAAAGCAATCTAGGCCTTTCCCATCAAGCATTTCACAATTCCTCCAAAAAATACCCCTTACCCATTTATAATACCATCCCAACATTTTGATAATTGCAAAATCACTTCCCCACTCCTCGGTGCCAAATTCTGTATTAGTCAGCCAAAGGGGTGATAATGCATGATACCAGAGATTGGTTGGTCTTTATAAAGTCTATTTATTTGGGGTAGAAGTCCACAGATACCAGGCCAGAAAGCATAAGTTTCTTCTCTCACCAAAGTCCATTGCCACATGTTGGTGCATGACAGCTGCCGGTGTTTGCCACAGTTCAGGCTTCTTGGGTTCTTCTCTTCCCGGGGCTGCACTTCTCTCTGGACTCAGTGCCTCTGTTTCCTCCACAAGGTCAGCTGTTGACTCTCAGGTGAATGGCTCATTTCTATCCCGAGGCCTTCTCTCCAACATCAAAAGTCTAACATCAAAACTGCTCTTTTTGTCTTTTGCCTTACCTTTTATATTTGATTTCCCCACCCACCAAGGGGTGGGGGTCAATTCCCTCCTAATGTGGCCCAGTTAACACCCTAATCATAACTATTGTAGTATGAGGGAAAGAACACCACCAATAATAAAATTGGAAAGATAGCCCAAGAACCCTCCATGAGATCACATCTGGAATGAGATTGGAACAAGATCACAATCAGGGTCAAAGGAAACCCAGGATAGCCTCAGAGGCCCAATGGCCCTTCAGGACACAGGTGGGGTAGATAATCAGAATAGAAAACACCTGAGGCTCCTCCCCAAACAGAAGTAAGGGGAGGAGTAAACAATAGCTTAATAAACGTAAACCAATAAGCCAAAATACTCTCTCTGCCTAGATTAGACCACATCAACTGGCTTAGATGTGTAACCCTTTTCTCTTCACTCATTTATCAATAAACTACTTATCTAACTAAGCCAGTATGATCTTAAATTCTTTTATGTAATATAGACAAGAACCTAAATGAGTCCATCATCCCTTCACTTCATTTGGTGAGCCCAGAAAGGTGTTATAGTGGCTGGTTACTATCCTCAACTCCAGTCGAAACTGGTGAGTCTAAACTATGAATAAATTATGAACTATAGCCTGTTTGTGCCCTCTTGTATTGTTTCTTGGATAGGTTTCCACAGGATATAGTTAGGAATCGGCTGGCAGCCTTCACACTGTCCAAGTCCCATGATGGTGGCAGTGGTGGCAGAGAGCTGGGGGCATCTCCCATTCCAGCATGTGCACCTCACTAGCCAGCCTTCCTCCCCACACTGCCATGGTTCCCCCTGTCCTGGACAGGATAGGGGAGTGATGGCTGTGTGTGCCAAAGTAGATGCCATGGCCACATCCCTTTTCCCAGGTGGGTCTCTGGGCAAGGGGCTGTGTTCATGCTTTCGCTCCTGTCTGACTTTAATCTTCCAACTCTCACTGTCCTCATTTTGGGTCTCTGATGCTTTGGAACGTCTTAGAACCTGAAAATGCATTTGCTAGCAAGGCTTTGTTCCCACACTTGGTGGTTCAGGGAAGTTGTGTTCCTTCTCAGCTCCTAGGTGGCCCTAACATTGCCTTAGGGTGCCCAAGTCTGTTGGATGGAAAGCAGCAGAACAATTAATATTTCACCTCTTAATGGAATTTAAATTCTGGTTTAACTGTGATGTTCCCTGACAGTGGCCATAAAATGGGACCACTTAATATGCAAGCCAACCCCTTTTCTAGGAAGAATCACATCTGTGGCTAGCAGGTTTGGTCCAGAACCTCGGTCTGGACATCTTCCAAGACCTAGTTTCACCATGGGGAAAACCAACACATGGCTCTGAGTTCTCAGGATGCTGAGACCATAACAGTAGCTCCAAATTCTTCCAAAACTTTTGTGATCCCTAAGCAGTAGGTGTCCCCTAACATCTTAGATGGACAAGTATTTTGGTGGCTTCCATTTAGAGAGCAAACATTTAGTCAGAATTGGACAATAGGATGCTAGGTCAGCCAGTAAACTCTTCTCCATTTTTTCTTAGAATAATGGGAACTGCTTCTAGCATACCAGCAGACTTCCCACTGGGGTGTTTTTTCAAGAAATGGACAGCCTTGCCCATTAAAGGTTTGAGGAAGGAAAACCCGATCATATTCTGTAACACCATATGGCCACAATATAGCTTTGAAAATGGCTAATGATCACCTGCCAATGACACTTTAAATCATAACCATATACTGCAGTTAGATCTCCTCTGTGAAAGGAAAGAGAAGCTGTCAAATATTCCATATGTTCAAATATTTATGGCTTGTTTTAGTCATTCAAAAAGGCGCTGAAGCATAGTACCAGAAATCTGTTGGCTTTTATAAAGGCTATTCATTTGGGGTAGAAACTTACAGTTACAATGCCCTAAAGAGTCCAGTTGAAGGTTTCTTCCTCACCAGGGTCTGTTTCCACATGTTGAAGCCTGATGGAAGGCTACACTTGCAAGGGTTCAGCATGCCTCTTTCCTCTTAGAGATCTGTGAGCCCAGCTTCTTCTGATATCAGGTGTAGGTTGGCATAGGGCTCAGCTGCTCTGTTCTCTTCAGCTGCAAACTATGAGGTGAATGGCTCCTTTCTCTTCCCATGGCTTCAGGATCAAAATTCTGTCCTCTTCTGTGTCTGTGGAGCTCTCTTCTTCTGTGTATCTTCTTCTTTTTGTCTTCATGAGTTACAATCTGTTTTTATCAGCCCACAAAGTTGGTGTGGAGTCAATACTGAGTCATGCCCTAATGACATGGCAGAATCAAACCCATAATCTTAATTTAATCAAATAAGTGTAAAACCTTTGAATTTAATATAGTCAAAGGATATCACGCCCAGAGGAACATACAAGTTTACAAACAAATCCTTATCTTTTTGATGGTTCATATATAATCTTAAACTACCACATGTCTCTATCTCAGAACACAAGCTTAAATGGATTTTGCATGGTTTGTTACTCTTGGAAAGTAAAATCATCACCTGAAAAGAGAAAACCTGAGAAGGACGGTGATATCTTAGATGATCTCCTTGTTCTCCCCTGCTTTGTAATCTGGTTCCCAAAACTAGGATTCCTGAACCTATGGCTCACTTGAACTCACATCCAGCCTCTGCACCCCAACTCATATGCCCATAGCTAGTCCAGCAGGAGGTACCAGGAGTGAAGAATCTTTTTACCCCACCAGGGGACCCCAAGAACAGTCTCTACCAAATAAGGGAAGAAGCAAATGGAGACATGGGAACAATTAGAGTTCATGTTTTCTTCTATAGTGAAATTAATAAACATTTTTTCCATGTTGAGCCAACATTTTAATCCATTTGACTAGCCACAATTGGTGATATAGGAATGGACATTTACTCATGTCAGGATGAACTCTTCCGTTCCCAGGGCTTTTGATATTGTAAATGATTTGACAAATCAGGGTGCTCAAAGTTTCTCCTCCAAGGAAAGTATTCAAATTGTCAAAGATTTTAGCCCTTCAAACTGTTTAAAAACCAATTAAAATATATTAAAATTTATCACATACAAATATAAATTTATAATAGAAAAATATGGGGTAACATCAATCATGGAAATATAAGACAGAGATGAAAAGTGTCTTGTTCCTTACATCTTGTGTCAAGTGGCTTCCAACCATTTGACACTCTCTACAACTGTGTCTTTATGATAATGACTGTTATTAGACAATACTCTGTGGATGCTCAGTTTAGTGTCTTTTATAATAAAAGCTTCACTATTTCTTGAGTTGTAATTCAGGAATTTTAACTGTTCAATGTGGTATATACATGTTTCTATGTTTGATCCTGGTATAAATTGAATTTTGTCCCTCAGTAACATGTTCAAGTACACTCCCAGTATCATGAATGTAATCCTATTAAGTACTAGGATATTTGAAGATATCATTAGTAATGATGAAGCCAAACTAGAATGGTCAAGCAATGAGACTGGCATGCTTATAAGGAGAGAAAATTTATACAAGACAGGGAGAGAACAAGCCACATATTGGAGTCAGATATTGAATTGTGTTATGAAATGTCATTTTCAGAACCCATGGGATCTCAATTCTTCCAACACCTTGATTAGCAGTTCTAGTGCTCAGAACTTTGTATTAAAACACCTGATGAATTTCTAGGGTATTAAGGATTCCAGTTTGAGAACATTTATTAGGCCAGGCTAAGGAAATTAACAAAATAACATTCCAAAAAGAAATAATTTTATATATATTTATTTTTCATTTTTAAATATATGAGAATGCTTATTTCTCTATGTGTAATGTTAACTTTTTATAGGTGCATAAATTAAAGATATATTTGAGTTTGCATTTTATCAATAATGTCATACTTCATAAATGCAAAATTCCATGATTAAAATTGTATTTTTGAATTTGGCTAATTTTATGTGTTAATGTTAATATTTTTTTTGACAGGTAAGAATTATTTTAAATCTTTGTCTACCATACTGAGATTGTGGTTGCTTTATCTGCTAAGACATCACATAAAACACCTGGGTTGATTTTCCTAAGATTGTTAGGTAGGAGAGGATTGCATAATTTAGCTTATTTTGTTTTAATTTATTTTTATTGTGAGTAAAAATCAAAATTCTCACAATACATACAAACATTTGCAAAATGATATATAAATATATATGCATATATGTGTATTTGCTTACAAAAATGTTATTTATATATATATATACATATATTTTAAGAGGTGCTTAGATTACCCAAAATATTACACGGAACCCACTGGGATTCCCATGTTGCCCACCTCCCACACCTCCCACCACATCCCACACAAATATCTCCCACAAGTGTGGCCCACCACCCTCAATGAACTCCACATCCTGGAGCCTTGCCACCAACCATAGACCACAGTTCACACTGTAGACCACACTCTCTCCCTCTCAGTTCTGAGTGGTGTGTGCTGATTTAAAATGGCCTACATCCGTTGCCACAACAGTACTCAGAACAACCTCCAACTCCCAAAGAAGCCCCTGTATTTCAACTGCTCATCCCCTCCCTACCCCAAAAGTGTCAAGTGGCCACTGGCTCCACCTCATTGTTATAATTTCTTGCATTTCTAGAATCACCATATGTGAACAAGAGAATACCATCAAGTCCACTATAGTCCATAATTCTTCCCCCAATCCTGAGGGGAATGGGATGGTGATGTCCACTCCAACTCCAAGTGAGAGAGGGCTTATATCCCATGGATATGGTGGGTGGGATGATCCTGCCTGCAGATGCAGGCCCTCTCCATTCCCTGGGATGGCCATTTCCCATCGTTGTCTCCTCACCAGGTGACTTGGATGAGTCCATTGAGCTGTAGGGTAGGAGTTGCAGCTCCACCTAGATTTCATGAACACCTGGCACATAGGTAGGCGGGAGGCTCCAGTCTCTGGAAGTATACCTAAAAACTCCAGCATCACATATAGGTTTGAATAGAAGGGACTGGTGAACCATGTGCAGGGAGGCCTTATTTGAGTCTAATTCTGTCACTCTCAGGAGAACAGATTCTAAAATAGAACCCACTAATAAGGCATCAGTCTCTGGGGCTATCCCCCCTTATATAGGAGCAGGGTGTCTCCAGAGCTCTCAGGAACCCCTCTGAATGGGGTAATAGACACTTAGATGTTCTATGAGCTCCTACTGAGGTGTGCGTAAGAGTTACCTCTGGGATGACCTCCCGACTCTCTTTGAAGTCTGTTAGCCACTTGAACTCATTTGTCTTTACCATTTCCCCGTTTTATTCAAGGTCTTTTTCCAGTTGTGTTGCCAGTTGGCACTTGGTATTAATCCCTCGTTGCCAGGGAGGCTCATCCACGGGAGTTATGTCACACGTTGGGGGGAAGGTAATGCAATCATATGCTGAGTTTGGCTTAGAGAGAGGCCACATTTGAGCAACAAGGAGACTCTCAGGTGGCAACTCTTAGGCACCCCACAACTGCAGGCTAAGTCTCATTTACAAGAAAAAAGACTAACAAGGGTAGTCATCAATAAAAAAAAACACATCAGTGGGTCATCCTATTTTGACAGGCACTATCCCTACACACAGAGGACTATTGCTGCTCCCTTGGAGACTGTGGCAGAGCTCTCCAGCAAGGAATTCAGATTCCCTCATTTATTGTGTGATTATCCACCCATCGTGACCATGCCCCATCCCCCGATCCTTTGAATGATTTTGTATATCTTTCATGTATATTCGGATGAACCAAACCCCTATGAAACCCCCCCCAGACACCCTCCCCAATATTCCCCCACAGTACACATTGTAACCCTTCTGTTATCCAAATCCTCCATGAACATTTAGTCCATAAAATAATCAAATACACTTACTAGGAAAAAGAAACAAGTGTGATAAGCTTACATGCAAGAGACAAACATAAGGAAACTCAGGGGGAAAAAAAAAAAAGAGAAAGAAAGAAAACAAATAATCAAACAAAGAACAAAACAAAATAAAATATAATTAGTGGATTGGGACATTCAAAAAATGGGCAAAAAAGCAAAGGAAATGCCTTTAAAATATATATATATATTCATTTTTTTTCCTTTCTCTTTTCTTTTTTCCTTTTTTTCCTTCCCTTTATCACTGTGTTATCAGAACTCTGGTGTGCTGTGACACCTTCCTCCTCTCAATCCCCATTGTCTCCCAATTTTTCTTTTAATTTTCAAAGAAGTTTTAGGTCACAGCAACATCACACACGGAGTGCCGGAGACTCCCAGATACCAAACCACCCCCCCACCCCAGCCCATATTAACTCCCCCCCCCTTTTTTTTGGTTGTTATCATTGTTATAACTATTATGCAGATAGCTAAATATAGCAACTAAACATTGTCAGTGATTTATAGTATAGTTTACAATTTAGATGATACAGTTTAATAATTTTGATGATATTTACCATGTCCTGTCTCCATTACTGTAAGGTAATGAAAAACCTTCCCCATGACCACCAAACAACCCACTAGATCTTGACTGTTCCCTTCTCCCCAGCCCCCCAGGGCCCGTGATACCCCCATCTCCCAACCAATGAAATGTCAAGATTCACAGTTACATGCCCTAGGGATTTGAACCAGCCCTTCCTAATCCACCCACCTACCAGTGCTGCACCACCAAACCCAGGAACACCACCGCTCATCTGCCCCATCCCCCAACATGCAATCAACTCTATCCCTGTACCATAGATTATGTCCATATGGGTGATGGCTCAAAGCCTGCTCTTCTCTTACTCTCCCTTGTTAACCTATCTTTCAGACAATGGTTCTCAGGGACAGCTCACTTTCCTCAGTTCAGATCAGTGAGGTCATATATAGTTCATTCTTCAGTGCCTGGCTTGCTTCACTCAATATAAGGTCTTCAAGATTCATCCACGTTATTACATGTGTTAGCACTTTGTTCCTTCTTACAGCTGAGTAATATTCCATTGTATGTATGTACCACATTTTGCTTATCCATTCGTCTGTTGATGGGCACTGGGGCTGATTCCAACTTTTGGCAATGGTGAACAATGCCGCTATGAACATTGGTGTGCATATATATCTGTTTGTATTTTTGTTTTCAGTTCTTCTGGGTATATACCCAGCAGTGGAATTGCTGGATCATACGGAAGATCTATTGCTAGTTTTCTGAGGAACCGCCAAACTGTCCTCCACAGTGGCTGGACCATACCGCAGTCCCACCAGCAGTGGATGAGGGTTCCTATTCCTCCACATCCTCTCCAACATTTAGTGTCTCCTGTTTTTTTAATAGCTGCATTCTGATGGGTGTAAGATGGTATCTCATTGTTGTTTTGATTTCCATTTCTCTGATAGCAAATGATGTTGAGCATTTTTTCATGTGCTTTTTAGCCATTTGTATTTCTTCCTTGGAGAAGTGTCTTTTCAGGTCACTTGCCCATTTTTTATATGGGTTGTTTGTCCTTTTATTTTAGATGTGTAGTATTTCTTTATATATGCAGGGTATTAGGCTCCTATCAGATATACGGTTGCCGAATATTTTTTCCCATTGGGTAGGCTGCCTTTTTATTTTCTTAATAACATCCTTAGAGGTGCAGAAGTTTTTAATTTTGAGGAGATCCCATTTATCAATTTTTTTCTCTTGCTGCTCGTGCTTTGGCTGTGAAGTTCATGAAAACTTTTCCTATTACAAGTTGCTGTAGTTGCTTCCCTACATTATCTTCCAATGTTTATATGGTTTTGGCTCTTATATTTAGATCTTTGATCCATCTTGCATTGATTTTTGTATAAGGTGTGAGATAGTATTCTTCTCTCATTCTTTTGGATATGGATATCCAGTTCTCCAAGCACCACTTGTAAAAGAGGCGACTCTCTCTCAACTGAGTGGTCTTCATGGCCTTTTCAAATATCAGATGACTGTATATGCGAGGATCTATATCATCACACTCAATCCGGTTCCATTGGTCAGTAGGTCTATCCTTGTGCCAATACCATGCAGTTTTGATCACTGTAGCTTTGTAGTATGTTTTAAAGTCAGGTAATGTGATATCTCCAACTTCATTTTTCTTTTTCAATATATCTTTGGCAATTGGGGCCTCTTGCCTCTCGAAATGTATTTTGTGGTTAGTTTTTCCAGTTCCTTAAAAAATATAGTGTTGACTTTTATTGGGATTGCATTAAATCTGTAGATTAGTTTGGGTAGGATAGACATCTTGATGATGTTTAGTCTTCCCATCCATGAATAGGGAATATTTTTTTCATTTATTTAAGTCTTCTTTGATATCCTTTAACAGTGTTGTGTAGTTTTCTGTATATAAGTCCTTTGCATCTTTATTTAAATTTATTCCTAGATATTTGATTCTTTTGTTTACTATTGTAAATGGTATTTTTTTCCTGATTTCCTCCTCAGTTTGCTGGTCATTGGTGTACAGAAATGCTACTGATTTTTGAGTGTTGATCTTATAGCCTGCAACATTACGGAACTACTTTATAAGTTCTAGAAGCCTTGTTGTCGATTTCTCAGGGCTTTCTATGTATAGGATCATGTCATCTGCAAATAAGGAAATTTTTACTTCTTCTTTTCCAATCTGGATGCTTTTTATGTCCTTTTCTTGTCTCAGTGCTCGTGCAAGTACTTCCAAGACAATGTTAAATAGGAGTGGTGATAGTGGGCATCCTTGTCTTGTTCCCGATCTCAGAGGGAAGGCTTTTAGGATTTCACCATTGAAAATGATGTTAGCTTTGGGTTTTTCATATATACCCTTTATCATTTTCAGAAAGTTTCCATCTATTCCTATCTTTTGTAGTGTTTTTATGAGGAAAGAGTGCTGTATTGTGTCAAATGCTTTTTCTGCATCTATAGAGATGATCATGTGATTTTTTTCCTTCAATTTGTTTATGTGGTGTATTACATTGATTGGTTTTCTTATATTGAACCATCCTTGCATACCTGGGATGAAACCCACTTGGGCATGGTGTATAATCCTTTTGATATGTTGTTGAATGCGATTAGCAAGTATTTTGTTAAGGATTTTAGCATCTAGGTTAATTAGAGAAATTGGTCTGTAATTTTCCTTTCTTGTGGTATCTTTATTTGGTTTTGGTATTAGGGTAATGTTGGCATCATAGAATGAATTAGGTAATATTCTTTCTAATTCTATTTTTTGGAAGGACTTAAGTAGAATTGGTGTTAGCTCTTTCCAGAATATTTGGTAGAATTCAGCTGTGAAGCCATGTGGTCCTGGACTTTTCTTAGTTGGGAGGTATTTAATGACTGAGTCTATCTCTTTACTTGTAATTGGGCTGTTGAGTTCATCTATTTCTTCTTTCAGCAATGTCGGCTGTTTGTGGGATTCTAGAAACTTGTCCATTTCCTCTAAATTATCATTCTTGTTGGTATATAATTTTTCAAAATATCCTCTTATGATACTCTTTATTTCTGTGGGATCAGTAGTGATATCACCTTGCTCATTCCTTATTTTATGTATTTGCATCTGTCCTCTCTTTTTCTTTGTTAGTCTGGCTAAGGGTTTGTCAATATTGTTGATATTCTCGAAGAACCAGCTTTTGGTTTTGTTTATTGTTTCCAGTGCTTTCTTATTCTCTATTTCATTTAGTTCTGCTCTAATATTTGTTATTTCCTGCTTTCTACTTCCTTTAGGTTTAGTTTGTTGCTGTTTTTCCAATTCCTCCAAGTGTTCAGTTAGGTCTTCAATTTTAGCTCTTTCTTCTTTTTTAATATATGAATTTATGGCTATGAACTTCCCTCTCACGAGTGCTTTCGCTGCATCCCATAGGTGTTGTTATGTTGCGTTGTTGTTTTCATTAGTTTCAAGGTAGTTACTGATTTCTTTTGAAATTTCCTCTTTGACCCACTGTTTGTCTAAGAGTGTGTTGTTTAACTTCCATATCCTTGTGCCTAACCTGTTTCTCTGGCCCTTATTGATTTCCAACTTCATTCCTTTGTGGTCAGAGAAATTACTTTGTATAATCTCAATCTTTCTGAATTCATTGAGTGTTGTTTTGTGGCCTAGCATGGGGTCTGTTTTGGAGTATGTTCCATGTGCACTGGAGAAGAATGTACATCCCGCTGTATTTGGGTGTAGTGTTCTGTATATGTCTATTAAGTCCAAATCTTCTAATGTATTGTTGAGTGCCTTAGTTTCTTTATTGATTCTCTGCCTAGATATTCTGTCTAATGGTGATAGTGGTGTGTTGAAGTCCCCTGCTATAACTGTAGAGGAATTTATTTCTCCTCTTAGTTTTTATAGAGTTTGCCACACGTATTTTGAGGCTCCTCGATTATGTGCGTAAATGTTGATGATTGTTTTCTCTTCTTGAGAGATTACTCCTTTTACTAATATGTAGTGTCCATCTTTGTCTCTTACAATAGTTTTGCATTTAAAGTCTATTTTGTCTAATATTAAAATAGCTACTCCTGCCCTTGTTTGATTATTGTTAGCTTGTAAAATGGTTTTCCACCCATTCACTTTCAGCCTCCTTGAATCCCTGGGACGAAGGTGGGTTTCTTTTAGACAGCATATAGATGGATCATATTTTCTTATCCATTCTGCCAATCAGCGTCTTTTGATTGGTTAATTTAATCCATTAACATTCATTGTTATTACTCGTAACGAATTTCTTACTTCAGTCATTTTTTCTTTGGGTTAATGTATGTCATATGTTGTTGTGTTTCTCTTTTTGACTTTTCAGTTGTTTTTAAACTCTCCTCCAACTCTCCCTCCTTTGTTTTTTCCTTTCAACTTGTGGAGATTCCTTTAGTATTTCTTGAAGTGCTGGTTTCTTCTTGACATACTCTCTTAATTGCTGTTTATCTGTGAATATTTTGAACTCTCCATCATTTTTGAATGCCAATTTTGCTGGATAGAGAATTCGTGGCTGAAAGTTTTTTTCTTTTAGTGTTTTGACTATGTCATACCACTGTCTTCTTGCCTCCATGGTTTCAGCTGAGAAATCAGCACTTAATCTTATTGTGCTTCCCTTGTATGTGATGGTTCTCTTTTCTGTTGCTGCCTTGAGTATTTTCTCTTTGTCTTGAGCATTGGACAATTTCACAAGTATATGTCTTGGTGTTGGCCTCTTGGGATTTATACTATTTGGGGTGCGCTGTGCTTCCTTGATCTGCACATCCATCTCTCTCAATAGAGTTGGGAAGTTTTCAGCCATAACTTCCTTCAACACTCCTTCTTTTCCCTTTCCCTTCTGTTCTCCTTCTGGGATGCCCACAATGCGTATGTTTGTGCTTCTTGCATTATCGGTTAATTCCCTGAGACCACACTGGATTTTTTCTATCTTTTTGTCTATCTTTTCTACAATCTCTTTGATTTCAACTGTATTGTCTTCCATATTACTAATTCTTTCCTCTGCCTGTTCAATTCTGCTGCCATGTGAGTCCAGCGTCTTTTTCATTTCTTGACTTGTGTCTTTGTTCGACATCATATCCATTACCTTTTTAGGTATATTAGCTATTTCTTCAGTATGTTCTCCCAGTGTCTTCCTTATATCCTTAATCTCTTCCTTCAGTTCTTTAAGTTGGTCCATGATATTTGTTTGGATAGCTTTAATTAGTTGTTCAATGTACCGCATTGCTTCCTGGTTTTTATTTTGTGCATTGGTCTGGTGCATGTTATCCAGTTTCTCAGAGTCATTTGTATTTTTCTGTTGCCGTCTGTTCATCATATTATCTTGATGGGTTTGTTCAGTTGATTAGCTTTTCTCTATGCTCTAGAATTTTATTTAGCTGTTGGTTCTGCGTGTGAGTTAAGTTTTCTCTTTGGCAGTTTTTCTTCTTATTTTATTTCCTTGCTTCTTTCTATGTTCCCTTGAAGGCAAAAGGTTAGGGCCAGAGTAATCAAAAGATGTAAGGAAGGCAGAAGGATAATAGAAATATTGATAAAATTTAGAAGAGGGGCAAAATGAGACTAAATGAGATCAATATTTAACTTGTGTAGGCAGTGTAGAGTACTAGGAAAAAATATAGAATTCCTACAATGGACTGGGAAAACAAGTGGAGGAATATATATACAGTGATTTAGAAGGCTAGAATTATGAGGAGGGAGAGAAATAGTAAAGAAAGTTCTGAAAGGAAAAAGTTAATACTAATAAAAAAAAAA